>OOFH01000747.1:0-10406 GCA_900323355.1 Merlangius merlangus
ATGAGAACTCTTAAAGAGCCTGGCTTTTGAATGAGCTGTCTAACTGGTATAACCACCAACCTTAATGTAGACAGCCTTTTTGCCACATTTGTTTTCCAGCACCAAGTCATAGGTTCCGGTGTCATCTTTGTGGGCATCCTTGATGACTAGTTCTGTGACATCGTCATGGGTGGCGATCATGGCTCTGTGGGAAATGTCACGGCCATCCTTGGTCCACTTGCAAATAGGAAGAGGTTTACCCTTGATGGGCACAGATAGGCAAACCACTCCACCCTGCCTCACCACATATCCCTCCTCATATTTAGGATCCAGCTCATAGTCCGGATAGTCTGGAGAATGGTCATACAACGAGTTAGTATTGTCTTTTAGTCAAACATGAGAAAAACAATGAGGCACGAACGAAGGCAATGATGATAGTCAATATTTTTTCATTTCTTTGATATTATGTTGCTTACCAAGCATCTCCTGGACCTTCACCACACCTAGTAGCTCGGCCGGTTCTCCATGGCCGCCAGCATTGCAGGCCATGACACGGAACTTGTACTCTGCTCCCTGCGGCATGTGTGTCAGGGTGTATTCACACATCTTTATTGGAGTGGTGTTGCACTTTGTCCATTCCACCTGGTCTACCTTCTGCATCTCGATCAAGTAGCCGGTCACCACAGAACCACCCTCCTCCTCAGGACAAAGCCAGGCCAAAGACACAGAGGTCCTGGTAGTGTCTGTGACTCTGGGATGGAGAGGAGCGCTTGGAGGCTCTGTTAGGGAACAAGAAAACAGTTCCATAAGTATGATGGCTCTACTCATGGTGCAAGGCACTACACATGCACTGGCACTAGAGGCAGTGAACTAGACAGATTATACAATAAAGACAAATCTGTTCCCGCACATTGTGTTTTCTACGATTTGTGCAACATACCAATTGGATCCATGGCCACCGTGATGACTGAGGTCTCGCTGTGTTTGCCAGCTCCTCTCGAGTTGATGGCGGTGATTCTGTGTTCGTATTCAAGACCCTCGATCAGCCCAGAGGAGCGGAACCGAGTCATGGTGACAGGGTTCTTGCTTATTGGCATCCATCTGTCGGAACCAGCCTGCTTACGTTCAATTATATAGCCGGCAATGGTGGAGCCACCATTGTCCTCTGGTGCCTGCCATGTCAAAGTCATGCCCTCGCGGGTCACATCAACCACCTCTGGTCTGCTGGGAGGTCCAGGGATAGCTGTGGGCACAAGCAGTAGTTAGAATTGTTGAAATCCACATGGTATGAGCATATTTATTAACAATCCATCTGAGGAAAGATGGAGAGAGATGGTGAGCAAAATTAGGAGAGAGATAAAAGGGATTAGCAGAGGGCTGAGAAGAGATTAGAAGAAGGAAGTAAGGAAATAACTTACTCTTGGCGCTCTTGCACTCCACCACCTCTGACTGAAGGAAGCCTCCAAAACCAAAGCGATTCATGGCAGCGACACGGAAGACGTATTCAGTGCCTTCAGTGAGTCTGGTGAACTTAAAGCAGGGTCTGGTCACAGACTCTGACACCGTGCTCCAGCCAGGTCGATGGGCTTCACGCTGCTCAACCACATAACCGCTGACATTTGCTCCACCATCTTTCTCTGGAGGATCCCAGCTCATCGTCACAGACAACCCATCAACCTCATCAATACGAGCTGGACCCACTGGGAGACCAGGTTTGTCTGGACACACAAAAATACAGAACAATTTCAAAAATGCAACAAAAATGTGAAACATCTTGTGTGAAACAACAGATAAAAAATGTACATGGCTTTGTACAACTTTGGCGTTCCTACCAAGGATGATGACCTTCATGACCTCTCTAACTGTTCCGACGCTGTTCTTCACCTCCAGGGAGTAGTTTCCGGTATCATTAATTGTTGTCTCACGCACCACAAGACGAGTGTATTTGCCGTTGCTGTCGATTTTAATGCGTTCCAGGCTGTCCTTCATCTTCACGCCTCCAAAGAACCAGGAGCAGATGGGCTGAGGACGTCCCTTGATGGGCATGTTCAGGTCGATGGGTTTTCCACAGTGCACATGGACTATCTTCTGAGGGATGCTGGTCATGTCGATCATGGGCATTACTAGAAACACAGAAGAAAATAGCACATTTTCACAGATGTTTTGGTAACCAGTTTTCGGCTAATTATGTTATTTAGGTGTGCATTAAGATTCAGAAAATCATGTTCCATGGAGTCCATTAACGCCCCTCCTACTTTCAGTATATATATTTCCTTCTACTCCATCACAGTGATTAAATCGTGATTTATCACAATATCAAAATATGCTGGGAAAAGTCCTCAAATTAAGTTAATATATGTTATGGCAGATAAGTAAAGCATTGTAAAACATTGAATACCCTGGTAGAATATACTGAACTACACCTCATATCATCACTACTGTAATCTATGATTGAACTTAGCCTTTTCCAGGATTTTCCTATTCCACCGGCGAGCCCTAGGTACCCCATCACTAGTTAGACAAGATTAGTATCTTTCCAATGAGGGGTAATACATATTTAATAATTGACCTTCCAAAAATCAGATGATGTAAGCAATGAGGTTTGACTTCCAAGCAGTTTCCTCAAGCAGAGAAAAAGAAACACATTCCACACTCTATTTCAGGCATTATAGTCAGAGTTGTGCAGCATTTTGGAGGGACGCAGAAAGTCCACATACAGCCATGGCATTTATGGTTGTCGCTTGGCTTTAACATTGGTGTGGATATGCAATTGTGCACTCTGTGCACTACGTGTACTATAAATTAGGTTTGACTTCCTAGAACAGACTCACTCTCGCATAGGAAGCTGAAAGGCGAAGACAAGTAAGAATTGCCCACCACCATATAGTAAATCACTTCCAATCTGTTGGCCGTTTCTCCATCAGAAGGCATCAATCACACACCTGACAAGCCAAGCTGGCAGATCTGGGATGCGACCGAGTCAAAAAGTGTCAAGTTAAGGTTTCCAGATGAACAGTAAGTCTTAACGCGTGAACGTCAGCCCTTATATGAAGGGGTTTTTGAGATTTACATATTACATATTGGGTAGGTGTAGTGAATGCATCCCTATCTGATATGTAATTGTCCTGTTGTCCTGCCTTACTTTAATGACATAATCTATCTTGACTGTAGGACGAACGGGATACCTTTGATCTCCTGGATGGTGACAGGGGTAATGATGTCCATGGGCTCGCTCATGCCTCTGCTGTTGGTGGCTCTTATTCTGAACAGGTACTGGTCGTTTTCCGTCAGGGACTGGATCGTGTGCTGGGAAACCGAAGATTTAACTGTTGCAACGGCGCTCCATCTATCTGATCCCACCTTGCAGGCCTCGATGATGTAGCCCGTTAGCCTGCTGCCTCCTTCATGGAGAGGCTTCTCCCAGCGTAGTGAGATGGTGGACTTTGTCACGTCCACAATCTGGAGGTCCATCGGTACAGAAGGAACTTCACATACCAGCACAGCCTCTGAGGTCTCGCAGGGTTCACCGATGCCATAGATGTTCTCTGGTATGACTCTAAAGAAATAGTGGATTCCTTCCTCCAGGCCAGAGATCCTGAACAATGTCTTCCTACACTCAGTGGTGACTGTCTTGTAGGACTTCATGTTGGCTTCACGCTTCTCCACAATGTAGTTGCTGACATGAGCTCCACCATCAATGCTTGGGGGATCCCAGGTGATGACCACAGACTCCTTAGTGTAGTCCTTCACATTCACACAACCTGGAGGCCCAGGGGTATCTAGAAGGAATCAGGAAAACATAATGATGACACTTGTATCAGACACAAAAAGACATAATGCTTCCTGTAATGTAATTTTTCTCACTATGATACATTATCATGTTGCTATGACCTACCGTAGATTTTAACCAGAATGGTGGTGGTCTTCTTTCCAGAGGGGTTTTCAGCTTCCACAACATATTTCCCTGAATCATAGCGGTCAACCTTCTCCACAACCAGACATGTGTGACTGTCAGTGGTCTCAATGAAGCCTCTGCTTTGGAGCTCCACCCCGGTCTTCCTCCATGTCACCACGGGGGTCGGCCGGCCGCTTACTGCCACAAAGAGGCGAAGGGTTCCTCCGGCACGCAAACAAACTGTTTTCTTCAGGTCTTCAGCCAGCTCCAGGTCTGGCATATCTGGGGAGAAAAACCAACAGCCTATTAATACACTGATACATATCTATGCCTATATAATGCAACGCTATCAATGAATCAACTATATTATAATTAATTCATTTTTCAAGACAATAATACTGTCAGCTAATGTCAGAAAACTGAATGAGTTTCATCTGCAGTTTTTTTCCAGCTGTACGTCATCGAAACATAGAGGGGAATTACTTACCAACTCTCTCCACGGGTTCTATGGGCACGCAGGGCTCGCTGAACTCTCCAGTGCCGTTGCTGTTGGTGCCCGCAACCCTGAAGCAGTATTTCTTATTGGATGCCAGACCAGCAGCGACATACTTATTGGTCTTGATAGGTTTGGCAGTGGCACGGTACCACTGCTCAGAGTCCTCCTCCAGGATCTCCACCACGTAGCCAGTGACATCTGAGCCACCGTCGTACATGGGTCGCGTCCAGATCAGACTAACACTGTGCTTGGTGGTGTCAGTGATGCGAGGAACTGAGGGGGGTGCCGGGGTATCTGAGAGAAACACAGCAATCACAGTCATTCGTAGAAGGGCAAGGATGAATAATTCAAAATAACCACATTTGCATAGGAATAGCCATCTGGGTTCCTTACAAGTGGGGTCCTTGCAGAGGATGTAAGGAGAGGCGTCGCTTGGCTGACTGCTGCCGGCTGCGTTGATCGCCGTCACTCTAAACTGGTAGTCACTACCCTCCAACAGGCCTGTGATCTTCAGACGAGTGTCATAGATGGTGAAAGTCTTATTGACGCGTGTCCATCTGAACAGAGAGAAAGAAAAAGCGTTAAACAGAGAGCCAGGGAGAACAGGGAACAGGGAGAGAGAGAGAGGAAAAGATTAGTAAGAGGAAAGTGAGTATCTGACCTGGTGCTGCTCTTCTCTCGTTTGTCCACCATGTAGGTCTTGATCTCGCTGCCTCCATCACTTTCCGGCTTCATCCATTCAATGATGACATGCTCTTTGCCCACCGCCGTGGTCTCAGGGGTACCTGGTGGCGTTGGGATGGCTAGAAGAGACACACAGCAGGTCAGAAAGGCATCCAAACAGAACCAGATGGAGTTTGGACTAGTTTTCAGGGGAATTGCTTACTGTAGGCATTCCTGGCGACGACAGGCTCAGACTCCTGAGGGACTCCAGCTCCATACTTATTGACTCCTCTGACTCTGAAGACATACTCGTTGTTCTTGATGAGTTTGCTGCTGACGCAGGACAGTGTCTTGCACTCCGTCTCCATGATGACCCAGTTGAGGCGGCTGGTTTCTCTTCGCTCCACAATGTAGTGCGTTACCAAGTCTCCCCCGTCCTCCAGAGGAATCTTCCAGGACACCGAGCACTTTTCCTCAGTGACACGGCTGATCACTATCTTATCAGCTGGTGCTCCAGGGGTGTCTGCAGATATACAATGCATACATTATTTAGATGACTCACAGTAACTAAGGGCAGGAGAGGAGCAATCATGAGTCCTGTTTGTATAGAGAGGCAGTCCAGTTGAATATCATCTCCTTACCGAGGACTTTCACGCTAACTGCAGCGGTCCGGATTCCACTGGCATTCTTGACTGTCAGGATGTATCTGCCAGTGTCGTATCGGTCACAGTTCTTGATGACAGCCATGGCTCTAGTGGTGGTGTAGGTTAGCGAGTATTTCTCTCCCAGCTCCAAAACTTTCTCTCCCTTGGACCAAAACACCTTAGGCTCTGGCTTTCCTCCCACAGCCCCGTCTAGGACAAGGTCTGATCCAGCTCGGACAGTGACAGTCTCACCCATCAGCTTGCTGTCAAGTTCAGCTTTGGGAGGAGCTGCAGAAAAGGATTTTAAAACAATGTTACCACGGAAGACACTTACAATCATCAATATTACATATCATTAGTCTATAGCCAGTCTATAGCTGTGCAGTCATATGAAAATATGCACCCAGACAAGTTTATACTCAAGAACTTCTGAAGCTAGATAATATTTGATATATTATATTCTACTAATTTTGATATGAACCACATCAATGCTTCAGATCAGAACAAATTAAGAGAAGGGTGACTGTACTGTACTGTACCGATCTTGATGTTACTTACAGTATTCATCCTTGCATGTGACGGGTCCAGTGGTCTTGGAGGGAGAACTATGAACTCCAGCAGCGTTCTTGGCGATGACCCGGTACTCAAAGGTCTCTCCTTCTCCAAGGCTGGCCACGGTGAAGTAAGTCTCGGTGATGGTGGTGTAGTTACATTTCAGCCAGCGGTTGTCGTCCCACTCATCTGTGCTGTAGACCTTCCTCTCCACCACGTAGCCAACAATCTTACTACCTCCATCGTTGGAAGGCACAGTCCAGGCCAGGGTGACGGAGGAACGAGTAATGTCTGTCACTTCGGGTTTACCAGGAGGATCTGATCAGGGACGAAGAGTAAGAAAGTTATTACTGTTAACCTCAGCATATTAAAAACGTGGCTAGTCAGAAGTTATTGAACTGAAAACTGGATCATTGTCCTCAACCGAATCAATATTGGAGAAGAAAGCATCATGTTCCTTACCAACTGGGTTGAGGGCAATCACAGATCTGGATGCCTCGCTGGCTTTGCTGAGTCCTGCAATGTTCATGGCATACACCCTGAACTGGTACTCCAGGCCCTCGATCAGGTTGGAAACCTTGTAATGGCACTCCAGGCAAGGCAGCTTGTTCTCTCTCACCCACAGAATGGTGTTTCTCTCCTTCTTCTCAATCCAGTAGCCAGTCACAGCACTGCCTCCATCAGCATAAGGCAGGTCCCATTTAATGCTGATGGCACTAGCAGATACAGATACCACGTCTGGACGAGAAGGAGGACTGGGAGAAACTAGATGAAACCAATGGAAAATAATACATATTACTTTCAATAAGAATTGCCTGAAATACACTGTTTATATATTATAAGGCAATCATTTTTTTGTTTTCTCCGGGCAGAGACACAACTCACCGAATGGATGTTCAATAACCACTGCAGCAGACTCAATCGATTTGCTGACTCCAAACTTATTTTCAGCACACACCCTGAAGGTGTACTCCATGTACTTGGTCAGGTGAGTCACCTTAATGGTGGTTCTCTTTACACTGGAGTTTACCACCTGCCAAGAGGCATGGCCTGACTCCCTTTTCTCTACGATGTAGTTGGTGATCTCTGTGCCACCGTCGTCAGCAGGCTCGGACCAGGACAGGCTGCAGGACTCTGAAGACACACCAGATATCTCCACTGGGCCAGTGGGGGCACTCGGTCGGCCCACCACCAATGTGGTCACAGTGAAGGTCTTGACTCCAGCGGCATTCTCCAGGATCAGGTAGTACTTGCCACTGTCTCCCCTCTTGCTGTCTTTGACCACCAGCGTAGTTCTTTCATTGGTTGTTCTGATGAATACTCTGTCAGTTTCCTTCAGCTTCATTTCTTCCAGCTTCCAGGTCACCTTGGGAGCAGGCCTTCCACTAATGGGGATGTCGAGGGTAAAGGTGTTGGAGGACTTGCAGGTGATGAGTTGGTTGGTAATGCTGCTGAGGTCGGCCGTGGGCTCAATGCGAGGTTCCTTGATCACCACAGAGGTAAAGGTTCCCTGGGGTTCGCTGACTCCAGTGTTGTTCTTGGCCTTGACCCTAAAGTCATACTCTGAGTTCTCCGTCAGACCCTCAACAAGCATTTTAAGCGATTTGGTCTCACCAGCTAGAACCCAGCAGTCGCTACCTTTCACTCTAAACTCCACTATATAGCCCCTGATACGGCTGCCTCCATCATGTTCAGGCTTCAGCCACACCAGGGAGGCTGTGGAGCTGGTGGTGTCAACGACATCCAGCCTCTTGGGTGGAGCTGGCTCCTCTGTAGCCACCACAGGCTCTGTCATCTCGTGAGGCTCTCCTTGTCCATACTGGTTTACTGCGATTATTCTGAAGAGATATGGTAAACCAATGTCCAATCCGGTGACTCGGATCATCTGGCGGGAGCTTTTAGAGCTAACCTCCTGCCAAGCAAGACGGCTGGCTTCACGCTTCTCTACCTTGTAGTGATGGACGCGGGCTCCTCCGTCATTGGTTGGGGCATCCCACATCATGGTCAGTGCTCCACGGGTAACGTCTTTGAAAGTGATAGCTCCTGGAGGCCCAGGGGTGTCAAGCACCTTGACAGTGAAGGTGATTGACTTGCGGCCACCGTTGTTCTCCAGCGACAGTGTGTACTTGCCAGCTTCGTAGCGGGTACAGCCTTCAATGGTCATTGTGGAGAAAGACTCTGTAGTGTTGACATCTGCCATAATAGGAAGTTCTCCGCCCGCCTTAGTCCAGGTAGCCAGAGGAGCTGGTTTGCCCCGGAAAGCAATGTGAAGGGTGACAGAGTGGCCATTCTTCACAATGTGTGTCTGCTTGAAGCTTGCATCAATGTCGATCTCAGGAGAAGTGAGTCGATCCAGGGCCTGAACGGTATTGGAGATCCCACACTCTCCCTGTCCTGATCCGTTGACAGCACTGACTCTGAACTTGTAGAGCTCGCCAGCCACCAAACCCTTGGTGGTATACCTGGTGTTGATACAGATCTGGTTGTTGACTCTGTGCCACTCTTCCAGACTGGCCTTACACATGTCAATGTTGTACCCAATGATCTCCAAGCCACCATCAAATACTGGCTTGGTCCATTCGAGGGAGACAGAGGACTTGGTGGAGTCCACCACCTACCAAAGAGGATTTCAAATGTTATATTTGTCACAATAAACATTAACATTTCATTTTCCATTTTTTATTGAGTTTCGGGTTAAAAACCTCACTTATCATTGTTAATGCATTGACAATGAGCCCACCTTGACCAGAGTTGGAGCACTAGGAGCACTGGTCGGCTCTCTGCATTTGAAGAGCCTGGAGGTGCTGCTGGTGGGGCCGACCCCAGCTCCATTCTCAGCCATGACACGGAACTCGTACTCGTTGCCCTGGGTAAGGTTTGTGACTCTGTGTCTGAGCTCTGTAATGGGCCTCTTGGAGGAAACCTTGACCCAACGCAGACTCTTTTTCTCCCTTCTCTCCAAGGTGTAGTGTTTGATCTCATTTCCTCCATCACTCCTGGGCCTGGTCCAGCACAACGTGATGCTGTCTCCAGTCAGATGGGTGGAATCTGGGGTACCTGGAGCTTCAGGCACGGCTGGAGAGTAGAGTGTCGGGAGTTACACACCACTTGAAATCATTATTATATTTATATTAAGTATTTAGGCTTACAAAGCGGGTACTTACTGTATTGCATTTGAGCAACGATTGGATTAGAGTCCAGTGGTTTGCCAACACCAAACTTGTTGACAGCAGAGATTCTGAACTGGTACTCATTGCCCTTGATGAGGTTGGCGGCGTTGAAGGAGCAGGCCTCACACTTGGATGTGACGGTGGCCCAGGAGATCCTGGACGTCTCCCTCTTCTCTACCACGTAGTGAGTGATGCCAGCACAGCCGTCATTCTCCGGTGGGTTCCACCACACTGTGCACTTCTCAGCAGTTATGCCGGTGAAGCGAATGGGTCCCTCTACGGGCCCTGGAGTGTCTGGAGGTACAAGAAGAAAGCTTTTTTTAATAGTGGAATATATGAATATTAGTGGACACAATACAGCAACTTTTACTAAACTAATACAAAGATGTCCATTCATTGAGATTTATGTTATTAATATAGATTTCTAAAGAGTAATCCTCTATTGTGTGTTTTCCTTAGCCTCGATTTCACCATCAAAAATGAAACAATGGTCTAGGACCAACCGGGTTTACCAACACTACCAACAGGGTTTACCAATAGTATCAACAGGGTTTACCAACGGTACCAACCGGGTTTACCCAAAATTACCAACAGGGTTTACCAACACTACCAACCGGGTTTACCAACACTACCAACCGGGTTTACCAATTGTACCAACCAGGTTTACCAATAGTACCAACCGGGTTTACCAACACTACCAACAGGGCTTACCAATAGTACCAACAGGGTTAAACAATAGTACATTAGGGTTCACCAGGGCCGCCGCTCCCTATATGCAGAGTATGCAGAGTGCGTAGGGCACCAAGTACCTGGGGGGGCACTAAAAATTAAGGTTTGTAAAAAAAAATAAAAAAGAATAAATTAAATTATTGAATTAAAAAAAAAGGAAATTAGTTATAAAGAGGCCCACCGTTGTTTTTTCTTAATTGTATAACCTCAACCATCACTCAAATTCGGCAAATTAGATGTTCTTACCTAATATATAAAAAAAGACTCTCTCTCTCTCT
>OOFH01000747.1:10426-36364 GCA_900323355.1 Merlangius merlangus
CCCCCCCCCCCCCCCGCTCGCGTAGGGCACCGAAACGTTCAGCAGTGGTGCTGGGGTTCACCAAACATACCAACCAGTTTTACCGACAGCAAGAATAGGGTTCACCAACCTTGAACCCGGACATTCACGTCAGCTCTCTTGGCGCCTGAGCTGTTCTTGGCCTCCACAGTGTAGATGCCACGGTGGTTCCTGTCTGCGTCACGAACAAAGAGACTGCTGGAGCCAATGTTGGTAGCGATCTCCATATCAATCATGGTTCTCTTGTCGATCTCCTTGCCATCTTTGTACCAGGTCACCTGGGGAATGGGCCTTCCTGTGATGCGGCAGCTCAGTTTCAGGTTCTCTCCGGCTCTCAGGGTCGAAGCCTGGTCAGCATACCACTCGATTTCTGGAGTGACTGGATACGAAGATAACACGTCAGCAGCATGTTTACATCAACATATAGAACATAAAAGCTGTCAACTATTGTGATTCCTCTGACTAAGGCTGATTAGGATATGATTATATAAGTTATTTATATTTGTATAAATATATATGAGCTTATAGATGTGTGGTGTGTGTGTCAAATCAGAAGAATAGACGTACTGCTCTCGTCCTTGGTCATGATGTATCCAGAGGAGTTGGAAGGAGGGCTCACTGTGCCCACAGCGTTGCGGGCGGTCACTCTGAACTCAAAGCGATCTCCAGCAGAAAGGCTGGTGACGGTGAACTGCGTCTCACTGATGTCAGTGAAGTTGCAGCGCAGCCACTTGGCCCTGCCTTGACGTCGCTCTACACTGTAGCCCACGATCTTACTGCCTCCATCCCTCTTTGGAATGTCCCACTGCAGTGTCACTGAGTCTCTGGTCACATCAATGCAGTTCGGAGTTCCAGGTGGATCTAAGAGATGCGAACAAGGAGTTTTTATTACATTTCATGGATCATTCAGATGGTTTAAATCATTTCATTTATTGGAATTAGTTTGGTGTTTTAAATGCAATGGGTTGACGCACCAACAGGAGAGATTGCCAGGCGGTGCTTGCTCTGTTCACTAACAGGGCTAAGGCCGGCGTTATTTTCAGCATAAATTCTGAAAGAGTACTCCAGACCTTCAATCAGGCCAATGATTCTGTATTCTCTGTTGGAGATGATGCTGGAGTTGACCTTCTGCCACAGAAGACTGTTCCTGTCCTTCTTCTCAACATGGTAGCCCATGATGGGAGAGCCTCCGTCAAAGCCAGGGGCCTCCCATTGTATGGTCATACCGTCACTGGTGACATTGTAAGCAACGGGCTTACCTGGACCACCCGGGGGTTTGTACTGGTGTTGGGCAATGATATTAGAGGAGTTCAGTGCCTCACTGACGCCATACTTATTCTCAGCACGGACTCTTAACTGGTACTCTGTTCCCTTAACCAGGTTTGGGATCTTGAAACTTGTCCTGACCACACTGGAGCATACCATCTTCCAGTTGGCATGGGATGTCTCTCGCTTTTCTACAATGTAGCAGGTGATCTCACCACCCCCGTTCTCCTTCGGTTCATCCCAGGAGATGATAATGTGTTGGGCTTTGATTTCATCAAAACGGATGGGACCAAGAGGCACAGAGGGGGCTCCTAGAGTGATGACATTAATGTCAAAGTAGTTCTTCAGCGCTCTGTTATCTAGAACCAGTGTATACTGGCCGGCATGCTCCTTTTTGGCTCCTCTGACTGTAACAGATGTCTTGTTGTCTGTGGTCCTAAAGCGAACGTTCTCACTCTCCTTCAGAGGCACATTGTCCTTCATCCAGCTGATCATAGGACTAGGTTTTCCCTTGAAGGGCAGCTCAATGTGGATGTTCTGGCCGATACGAACCGCCAGGTCTCCGTTGGGATAGTCAATAAGGTTTGCTTCTGGTGGGATTATGAAGTCCATGACAGTGATGGAGCTAATCTGGGAAAAATCACTGTTGCCCTTCTCATTCTTGGCAAATACCCTAAAGTCCATGATGGCATTCTCCTTAAGTCCAGTCACCTCGCAGCTGCAGCGCTTGCAGCTTGCCCCAAGAGTCCAGTTGGGGTCCTCCTTTGTTCTTTTCTCAATGATGTAGTCTGAGATGTGGCTACCTCCATCATGATCAGGCCTGGTCCACTGCAGAGTGACAGAGGCCTTAGTGGAATCCAACATGACCAGGTCTTTGACAGCGCCGGGGGTCTCTGTCGCTCTAACGGGCTCAGATGTCTCACAGGTGTCCCCAATGCCATGTTCGTTTTCAGCTGATACTCTAAAGAAATAGGCCAAATCCTCCTCCAGATCAGTCACCTTGTAGGAGGTGTTGGCACACTCGGCAGACACCACCTGGTAGGCCTTCATTGTGGACGCCTTTTTCTCAACGATGTAATTGGTAACAGGAGAGCCTCCGTCGATCAGCGGAGCCTCCCAGCTGAGGCTGAGTCTTCCTCTTGTCACGTTCTTGATTATTAGTTTCTGGCAAGTGGACGGACTGTCCAGGACCTTGAGTGAGATGGAGATGATCTTGGGTTCTCCAACACCGTTTTCAATCTCCAGCAGGTACTTGCCACAGTCGTCACGCGTCACCTTGGGGATGAGGAGGCTGGTTGCACGTTCAGAGCTGTTGATGGTGTAACGGTTATCACCAGCCATGTTGCGGTCATCACGGCGCCAGGTGACATTAGGGGATGGGCGTCCCTTCAGGGGGATGAACACCTCCACGTCACGACCTGCCTTTGCGATGTACTGGGTTGTCATGGGAACATCTAGATCCATGTCAGCCTCCTCTGTACATCACACAGACATCCCAAAGTCAATAAAACAATGATATAAATACTGAAAATGCCATTTAGAAAATCTATATTATTATTTTAAGGGTAAATACAAACATTTGATGCTTCAAATCTTCTATAGAAGGACATTTATTTGATTTCATCTTTAAGTCAAATATTTGTTTAAAAAAAAAAAATCATTGTCTAATGTCTATTTTTCATTAGACAATGAAAAATATTCAGTCAAGGCAACCCTTAATGATTATAAATCACACATGAAATATAACCCATGAACATGATATTTTCCATAGCTCTCATATGTTTGGCCGTCGTATTATCCGAGCCTTAAAGATGTGCATTAATACCAACCCAGGATATCTTTGGCCTGTATAGGTGAGTACATCTTGATGTCTTCTCCTTTGCCCTTGCAGTTAACAGCAGCAACGCGGAAGAAGTAGTATGTTCCAGGTTTGAGGTGGGACACCACATATTCGCAGGTCCTGACCTCTCCTTGGGAGCTGATGGACACCCATTCTCTTTCTTCAGTGTTCATCTGGTCCACAACATAGTGTGTTATCTCACTGCCTCCATCATACACAGGCTTCTCCCAGCCGAGAGTGATGGAGGTCTTAGTAGAGTCCACCACCCTCAGTTTGGAAGGCTCCCCAGGAAGGTCTGAAAAACAGAACAATGATGTTACGATGGCTTTGCAATACATCAAATACCTACAATTCAAAGGTGTAGGGTCAGGGTGGTGGTGCTTGCAGATATGTTTTGGACATACCGATAGGGTCGTAGGCCTTGTAGAGGTCAGAGTCCTCTGAGTAGTTTCCTGCCCCAGCCTTGTTGACAGCACATACTCTGTACTGGTACTCATGGTTCTCCACCAGACTGCCCACCTTCTGCCTGGTGTCTCTGATGGTGCCCTTCACCACCTGGGAACAAACATCCGTTAGTGGGAGTCTGCTAGGTCTCAGCAGGGCATGTGACCAAATGATCGATACTGACCTTGAACCACTGCAAGCTCTTCTTCTCTCTCTTCTCCAGATAGTAGCCATCGATGTCGCTGCCTCCATCTATTGCTGGCCTCTCCCAAATAACGGTCATGGTGGATTTGGTAATCATCGTCACCTTAGGTTTGGATGGCTCACTGGGAGCAACTAAAGAACATAATATGTTTAGTTAAAGGCGTACAATATAAACTACAAAAATGATGGGCCATCGCATGTGCATGATGGTTTGTATCTTTCACAATATACCAAAAGCATTCCTTGCGACGACCGGTTCAGACTCAAGCGGATCTCCGACTCCATACTTGTTGACTCCTCTGACCCTGAAGATGTACTCGTTGTCCTTGATGAGTCTTGGCACGTTGACGATGCAGTCCACCAGCTTCTCTGAGATGATGGACCACATGATCCTGCTGGTCTCCCGCTTCTCCACGATGTAGTGGGTCACCATGGCACCTCCCTCGTCAGAGGGCGGGGCCCACATGATGGTGATGTTGTCGGCTGTCACCTTCTTCAACTGGATCTCTCCAGAAGGAGGACCAGGCTTATCTGGAGGAACACAAACACAAAGCTATCAACCTGTTCCCCTCTGTTCTTACATTGACTTTAAATGGATGGCTACATTCATTACTGACTAAACTATTTCATATAATTGAATCCAGTCCAATATTGAAGTCATTTGACTAATTCATTAAGAGATCATTTGCACATCATGCCACATTGAAGTATTATTAAGAGGATCAAGAAGAACATAATTAGAATGTTTCAAACCTTGAATAAGCAGCCTAACAGTGGCATAGGCTGACCCAAGCGAGTTCTTGACCTTGACTTCGTAAGAACCAGAGTTGAGACGAGTGGTGTCTCTCAGGAACAGACTTGTGGACTCAGCAGTGTGCTTGAAGGAGAGCTGGGCACTAGGCTTCAGCTCTTTGCCATCCTTTGACCACTCTATAGTGGGAGTGGGCTTAGCAGTGATGTTGAACTTGAGCTCCACAGAAGCCTCGGCACTGTACCTCACCTCGCTCAGGTACTCTTGTGACACTTCAATCTCTGGAGCACCTGAAAGATCATTTGGAAGAATATTACCATCTTGTGCTCTGTTAGTAAATATGATCATACATTCATTCTAATATAATATATGCTAATATATATAAATAAAACATATAAATAATATATATTTAAATATAATCTATATATGTATATACCTATTAAATATACATATATAGAGGGATGGAAAATAAAGCTAAACATTTAGTCTTTCCACAGTTCAACCAACCATATGTGTCAACGCAGGCGACGGGTCCAGCAATGGAGGATGGATTACTGATGGAGCCCACTGCGTTCTTGGCCATCACTCTGAACTCATAGGTCTGGTCCTGGGTCAAACCAGTCACAGTGTAGCGTGTATCTGATATGTTAGTCAGGTTGGCCTTGGTCCATCGTTTGTTCGTGTCCTCTCTCTTCTCTATCATGTAACCGGTGATCTTGGAGCCACCATCATAGTTTGGTTTCTTCCAGGCCAGGCTGATGGATTGTTTTGTGATGTCGCTGATGCGTAAATTGATGGGAGGCTCTGGAGAAACAGACGAATGACCATGATTAAACACAATATAGTATACCTTTATCTTGTATGTTGGGATAGACTAAGCAACAGAATATCTTGAGAAGACCACCACTCACCACATGCGTCGATGGCCAGCACAGCATCAGAGATCTTGCTGATGGGGCCGACTCCTGCAGCGTTCTCTGCAGCGACCTTGAACTCATAGATGAGCCCTGCATTGATGTTGGTAACCTTGCAGTGTGTTGCACGAATTACTGTCTTGTTGACGGTTTGCCACAGAATGCTGTTCCTGTCCTTCATCTGAAGGTGGTAACCAAACACATGGCTGCCACCATCAGACTTTGGCTCCTTCCAGGCCACAGTGATGGTCTCTCTAGTGACTCCAGTGATTTCTGGAGTGGATGGAGCATCTGGGAAGGCTGTAGGAAAGTTGAGCAAATTGTAAAATACAAAAATCAAAGAGGAAGGGAAAGACATTGTGATATAGAGAATAACCACCAGAAAAAAAAGAAGCTTACTGTAGGGAAGGTTGACAGAGACAGGCGTTGAGTCCAGGTGCTCGCTGATTCCATATCTGTTCTCAGCTCTGATTCTGAATTGATACTCCAGACCGGTGGTTAGCTTCATGATCTTCATTGTGCAGCGGGCCACTGCAGAGGAGACCTCTATCCAGTTTGCAGCAGTTGTTTCTCTCTTCAGGATGACATAGTTGGTAATAGGGCTGCCGCCATCATAGGCTGGGGGGGACCACTGAAGGCCCACACTGTCCTCTGTGACATCTGAGAACTCCACTGGTCCAATTGGAGCACTGGGGCGGTCCAGAACTACAATGTCCAGGAAATTCTTTGTAGTTCCACTGGAGTTGGAGGCTGTGATATCATAGCGTCCAGAGTCCCCGGATATACTCTCCCTCAGGGTGATTTTGATGCTGTCAGGAGTGACCTCAGAGTTGAACCTCATGGTAGACTTGAGGATTACATTGTTCTTGGACAGGCTGACCTTTGGAAGTGGTCTGCCGGTAAGTGGTATCTCACACTTTAGGGTAGACCTAGCGTGGACATACACTGTGTTGTGTGGGAAGTCATTCATAATGAGCTCAGGAGATTCTAGGGAGAAAATCAGCAAAATTAGTAATAATAATTTGTGCAAATGCGGGCAATCGTTTTGATCTGGCTAGACCATAAGAAAACCGTTGAATTTAGACCTACCAAATTGGTCTTTGACCATCACAGGTGTCATCATGTCTTTGATATCACTGAAGCCAGCATGGTTCTCCGCTCTGACTCTGAAGAAGTACTCCGCATTCTCTCTGAGACCAAACACAGTGAAGTGGATGAACTTGGTCACACCACATTTGACCCATTTCTCCTGGCCCTTCTCCAGAGCTTCCACCAGGTAGCTGGTAACCCTGCTGCCTCCGTCCTGCTCTGGTTTAGCCCAGATAAGAGACACGCTTTCCTTGGACACATCAGTCACACCCAGCTTTGGTGGAGGGCTCGGTTTTTCTGGAAATAAAATGTATTTATTTTAATTACGCAAATTGCTTTGGCAAAGAGCGAGCTCCGGTTTGATCTACAGCTTTAAAATTCTAGCTATCTAGCAACAATTTATAATCAGTTTATTGCTTTGTAAATGCTATAATGTAGTACCTGTAATCTTGGTTCCCTCCTTGGTTGCTGCAGAAACACCAGTTCCGTACTCGTTCTCCCCTGTAACTTTGAAGTAATACACCATTCCCTCCTGTAGGTCTGAGACCTTGTAAGTTAGTCTGTGGCAGGTGTCGGTCAGCCTGGTCCAGCCCTTTTTACTTGCTTCTCGGAAATCCACCAGGTAGTTCTTCACTGGTCCACCTCCCTCATTCTCCGGAGTATCCCAAGTCACCGTAGCAGAGGTCCTGGTCACGTCCTTGACCTCCACGTTAGTAGCAGGTCCAGGGGAGTCAAGGACCCTGAGGTTAAGTGTCAGAGTGGTTGTTCCTACAACGTTAGACAAGGTGATGGTGTACTTGCCAGAGTCTTCGCGGGTTGCCTTTTCCAGGGTGATTGAGGTATAAGTGTCTGTAGTGTCGATCACTGCACGGACCCTCAAGTCCACATCTGCCTTGGTCCACGTCACATTGGGAACAGGTCTGCCTCTGAAAGGCACTTTCATTGTAAAGGAGCTCCCGTCCTTAACAATCAGAGTCTTTCTCATCTCATTGCTGATGTCAAAGACTGGCTCTTCCTCTCTCTCTTTGGCTACCTGTGTGTCTGACTCAGGACTAGGCTCACTGACTCCAACCTTGTTGATAGATTTTACAACAAACACATATTCAGTTCCAGCAGTTAGCCCCACCACGGTGAACTCTGTGTTTTTAGTGCTCTGAACGCCAATAATCCATTCATCATCAAATGCTTTCCTGTATTCTACCATGTAGCCAGTCACAGGTGCTCCACCATCAAACAGTGGTTTGTTCCAGGACAGGGTAACAGTGGTCTTGGAAGAGTCAATGATTTTGGGCTTAGCTGGGGGTGAAGGCAGGAACTGTGTATCTTCAGCTTTGGTGAGTGGGCAGGGGGTGCTGGAAACACTGAGACCAGCAGCATTCTCTGCAAAAACTCTGTACTCATATTCACAACCATCACGCAGTTTGGAAGCCTTCACTCTGAGGTCATAGACAGGCTTCTTATTTACGCGGCACCAACGAAGACCAGTCTTCTCCCGTTTTTCGATGACATAGCCAGAGATGCTGTTGCCACCATCAGAGGCCGGCCTCTCCCAGCAGATAGTCATGGCTTCGCTGGTGACGGCAGTGACCTGAACGTTAGTTGGAGCAGACGGGATGGTGAAGGGATCCATAGCCTTGGTAGGCTCACTCTCCAGGGCCTCACCATCTCCATACTTGTTGACACCTCTGACTCTGAAGATGTACTCATTTCCTTTGAGCAGCTTCGTAACTTTGCACGTAGTGGCCTTCATGTCTCCGTGGACCAGAGTCCAAGCAAGGCGGCTAGTTTCCCGTTTCTCCACAATATAGTGTATGATCTCAGCACCTCCGTTCTCTTGTGGAGGCCCCCACACCAGGTTGCATTTTTCTGCAGTCAAACCGGACACCACTAGTGGTCCAGAAGAAGGCCCGGGTCTGTCGAGGACCTTACAGTTGATAGCCACAGCCCTGGTCCCTGCAACATTCTGCAGGGTCAGAACGTACTGTCCTGAGTCTTTCCTGATAATGTCTCTCACTATGAGGGTGGTTTTGAAGTTGGTGGAGGTTATTTCACACCTAGCTTTCGCTTCAATCTCCTTTCCATCCTTGGACCAGGAGACAACAGGGAGGGGACGGCCTGTGATGTCAGCATCAATCTTGATTATCTCTCCTGCCTTGACAACAACCAACTGTTGCAACTTCTCCTTTAAGGTAATAGCGGGTGGATCTACATCATCCTTGACGGTGATAGGCCCTGTTCCCTCAGAGGGAGCGCTCAACAGCTCAGCCGAATTCTTAGCGATGACATGGAAGTCATACTGCAAATCTTCTGTGAGACCTGTGACATCGAAGTAGGCGTCCAGCAAATTGGCAAAGTTGCACTTCAGCCAGCGTCCATCAGGAAGCTCTCTTCGCTCCACAATGTAGCCAACAACCTTGGCTCCACCATCGTTGTCAGGTCTTTCCCAGAGGAGGGAGACCGAGGTTCTGGTTATGTTTGTTACCTGGAGATTGCGTGGGGGATCACATGGGTCCCTGGCAGCGACAGGCTCACTTGCTTTGGTGCATAGACCAATGCCGGCAATATTCTCAGCATAGACTCTGAACTGATACAGAAGACCTTCTTCAATTCCTGACATCTTAAACTGGTTCTCTGCAAGCAGGCCTCTGTTGGCCTTCGTCCAGAGAATGCTGCTCTGATCTTTACATTCAACGTGATATCCAATCACAGGGCTTCCACCATCACTGGCAGGCCTGCCCCACAACACCAGCATGCCAGACTTGGAGGCTTGGGCAATATGGATATTGGTAGGTGGGCCGGGAGGCTCGAAAGGATACTGAGCAACAATGGGAGCAGAGTCAATGGCATGGCTCTTGCCATAGCGATTTTCTGCTGCAATGCGGAACTGGTACTCAGTGCCCTGATTTAGACGGCTGACTTTGATCGATGTTCTGGCTACTGTGGCAGAGACAATCTGCCATGTAGTTGTGGTGGTGTCTCTCTTTTCCACCACATAGTTGTTGATCTGGCAGCCACCGTCATAGCTTGGGGCATCCCAGGACAGACAGACAAAGTCTGCACTCACCTCATCAACCTTTATGTTGCTAGGAGGACCCGGTTTGTCAAGGATAATTACAGAAATTTCAGCTGATTTGGTACCGATTGTGTTTGTCAGGACAATCTCATACTTTCCGACATCCTCCTTAGTTGTGTCCTTGATCACAATCTTAGACAAAGTTTTGGATGTGAGAACATTGACCCTGGTGGTCTGCTTGAGCGCGTGTCCATCCTTCTTCCAGAAGACCTCTGGATCAGGTCTGCCTCTGAATGGCACATCAATCTTCAGATCATCTCCAGACCTCACACTGTAGGTGTTGAACATCAGGTTGATGATGGGCTCAATAGTGATATCCTTCACCAGAACAGGGCTTGCAAGTGGCTTGGCATCACTTTTGCCCTTGTCATTCACGGCAGTAACCCTGAAGGAGTATTCTTCTCCAGTTGTAAGTCCATTGATAGTAGCTTCCAGTGCTTTGATCTCACAACACACAGTCCATTTATCATCTCCCTTAGGCTGCATCTCCACAATGTAGTAGGAGATCTTGCTACCTCCATCATGGTCAGGCTTCTCCCAGGACATACTGACAGTGTGACGTGTCACATCAACCACTGTGATCTTTCCAGGAGGCAGTGGTATTTCAGAGATCTTCACAGCTTCTGTGGAGGCAGGCAGTCCCACACCTAGCTCATTGACGGCAAGCACACGGAAATAGTACAGGCCTCCAACTTGAAGGTCAGAAACAATGTATGAGTTCCTGACACAGTTGTTGCTTACACTGGTGAAAGCCATTCTCTTCTGCTCTCTCTTCTCCACAATGTAGTGGGAGATCTTGGCCCCACCGTCGATGAGAGGAGGTTCCCAGGAGAGGGAGACCGAGTCCCTCTTGACATCCTTCACCTCCAGGTTAACAGGAGTGCTTGGGGAGTCCAGAACTCTGACATTAACGAATGCCGATTTGGAGCCACTGAGGTTTTCCAGGGTCAGCACATATTTGCCAGTATCAAATCGGTCCACATTGTCAATAAGCAGCATTGTGTAGGAGCTGGTGACTTCAATCTGAGCACGCTCCGTTAGGGTTCCGTCAGCCTTAGACCATTTCACCTCAGGCTCAGGCTTTCCTTTGATGGGGACAAACAGACGCAGCGTAGCGCTAGCTCTGACGTTCACCATCTTCCTCAGGTCAGCATCCAGTTCAATCTCAGGAGCCTCAAGTTTCTCAGCAGCAACCACAGACCCAGGCAGGTCCACATGCTCTCCCACTCCTTCGATGTTCAAAGCACATACACGGAAGTTGTACTCTGCATTTTCCTTCAGTCTCTTGACTGTGTAGTGAGTGTGTTGAACTCCGGTGGGTGGTGTGCATACAATCCATTCATCATCAGTTAGCTCCTTCATCTCCACAACATATCCCTTGATAGGTGCTCCGCCATCATAGATGGGCCTGGACCAGGACAGAGAGACTGTGGTGCTTGAGTGATCAACGACCTTAGCGTTGTTGGGAGGACCTGGTGGGTAGGTGGCATCGCAGGCCTTGATATAATCAGTGGGATCACTAGGCTTGCCTACACCAGCAGCATTTTCAGCAGAGACTCTAAACTCATAGGAGTGACCCTCATTGAGGCCTGCGCATCTGAACCTCATGTCAGTCAACCTTTTCTTGTTGCACTTGGTCCATCTGATACCCTCCTTGTCACGTTTCTCCAAGACATATCCATCAATCTCTGCTCCCCCGTTATCGTCAGGCCTTTCCCAGGTCAGCACAATGGAGTCCCTTGTAATGGCACCTTCCTCAGGTGTGGACGGAGCGCTGGGAGTAGTGAAGGGATTACGAGCAATCACAGGCTCCGATTCCAAAGGCTCACCAACACCAAATTTATTCACAGCGGTAACTCTGAAGATGTACTCATTACCAGGCAGTAGTTTAGTGATCTTGTAGCTAACGGCCTGGATCTTGGGCTCCACTACGGTCCAGGACAAGCGGCTGGTTTCCCTCTTCTCAATGACATAGTGGGAGATGCTGGCTCCGCCATCGTGTGTTGGGTGGCTCCAGTGGAGGTAGCACTTCTCAGCCGTGACTCCCTTAACCTCAAGTGGTCCATCAGGAGGACCCGGCCTATCTAGAACCTTCACGTTAACCGGAACCATTTTGATTCCTCCGACGTTGCTGAGTTTGAGGACGAAATGGCCACTGTCCACTCGGATGCATTCTTTTACAGTCAGAACACTGCGAGTTAGAGTGCTCATGACCTCCATTCTGGGTGTCATATTGTCAATTTCCTTTCCATCCTTGAGCCAGGTGATATCAGGAAGGGGTTTGCCAGTGTAGTCGGCATCGATAACAAATGTCTCCCCGGCACGAACAACGGTAAGATCCTTGAATTTGGGATCCATGATGGCATCCGGAGCTTCAATCTCATCCTTTGCAGTAATTTCCCCTGTGCTCTGAGAGGGAGCACTCAAGATACCGGCTGCATTCCTAGCAATGACTCTGAACTCATAGATACAGTCCTCGGTCATGTTGGGATATGTGAACTGAGTTTCCAAGATGTTGGTAAAGCTAGCCTTCATCCAACGTG
Source organism: Merlangius merlangus (assembly GCA_900323355.1). Taxonomy (NCBI): domain Eukaryota; kingdom Metazoa; phylum Chordata; class Actinopteri; order Gadiformes; family Gadidae; genus Merlangius; species Merlangius merlangus. Next base: position 22,569 of record OOFH01000747.1, read on the forward strand.
GATCTGGCTGCTTCTTTCTCTCCACTAGGTAGCCAGTGATGGCGCTGCCTCCATCATACGGGGGCCTGGTCCACTGGAGGGTCACATGGTTCCTGGCGATAACGATAGCCTCTGGGGGGCCCGGTGGGTCGCAGGGATCTCTGGCTACTGTGCTCTGAGAGACCTTGCTAGCGGGGCTGAGCCCAGCAATATTCTCAGCATAGACTCTGAATTCATACTCAATACCTTCCTCCAGCTCTGTGGTCTTGAAGCGGGCATCAGGGATGAGGAGCTTGTTGAGTCTGATCCATAGCAGGCTGTTCTTTTCCTTCCTATCCAGGTGATAGCCAATGACAGGGCTTCCTCCGTTGTTTGAGGAAGGCTTCCATTCAACAATCATGTTGTCCTTGGTTGCAGCAGAGATAAAAGGTGCACCTGGAGCAGCTGGTTCGCTGAATGGATACTGAGCAACAACAGCAGCTGACAGGATGGAGGAACTCTTTCCATATCTGTTCTCAGCAGACACTCTGAACTGGTATTCAATGCCAGTCCTGAGATTGCTGACTTTTATTGTGGTTCTAGCGATAGTAGCGGACACAATCTGCCAGGTTGTAGTGGTGGTGTCTCTCTTCTCCACAATGTAGTTGTTGATCTGGCAGCCTCCAGTGTATTGTGGGCGCTCCCAGGAAAGATTGACATAGTTTGAGCTGACCTCTTCGATCTTCAACGGTCCTGTTGGTGGGCCAGGCTTATCCAGAATCACAACTGTAATATCCTCTGTCGCTGTTCCAGCAGCACTGGTAGCTGTCAGAGTGTATTTACCACAGTCCTCCTTGTTGGCATCCTTTATATGCAGAGTAGTAGATGATGTTGTACTAAACACATTCAGTCTTGTTGTCTCCTTGATGGCCTGTCCATCCTTCTTCCATTCAACTTTAGGAACAGGCCGTCCAAGCACTTGAATTTCAATTTTCAGATCCTCTCCAGTCTGAACACTGAATGTGTTAAAGGCCATGCTGAAGCTGGGCTGAATAGTCAAGTCGTTAGCTATAACTGGTGCAGCTAGAGCTCGCGGATCACTCTTGCCCTTCTCATTGAAGGCTGAAACTCTCAAGAGGTACTCCTTCCCAGTGCTGAGGCCTGCGACTGTGCCATCACAAGTCTTTGTTGTCGTGGCCACTACCCACTCTTCTGAGCCCTGGGGCTGCATCTCAATGTAATATCCAATGATTCTGCTGCCTCCATCATGGTCAGGTTTCTCCCAGGAGAGAGAGGCGCTGGTCTTTGCCACTTCAGTGAGAGTGATCTTACCCACAGACAGTGGGGGTTCAGAAGTTTTTACTGAGTCTTGCGTTTCGATGGGCACGCCTACCCCAAACTCATTCTCAGCCATGACTCTAAAGTAGTAAATAGCACCTTCACTGAGGCCGGTGATGCGGTAGCTTGTCTTTGTACATTTGTTGTCAACATTAGAATAGGCCTTTCTAGTTGATTCACGCTTGTCGACCAAATAGTTCTTGATTCTGGAACCACCATCAATAAGAGGTGGTTCCCACATTAGAGTGACACAGTCTCTCTTGATGTCTTTAACCATGAGGTTCAGAGGAGATCCAGGAGTATCCAGTACTTTGACAGAGACAAAGGCTGACTTGGTACCTGCACTATTCTCTAGGTTGAGAATATACTTTCCGGCATCATTCCTGTCACAGATATCTACTGAGAGCTGTGTGTAATCAGCACCATTCTCAATCTGGACCTTAACTGGGAGGTCTCCTTCCTCCTTAGCCCAGCTGATGTCTGGAATAGGACGTCCCTTGAATGGGACATGGATTCTCATGGAGCCCCCTGCACGGACAACAACCCCCTTTCTGAGCTCTGAATCCAGAAACATCTCTGGAGGATTCATCTTATCCATGGGTTTTACAACTCCTTGGAGCTCCACAGGTTCACCCACCCCAAGCTTATTAATAGCACAAATGCGTACCTTGTATTCCTGATGCTCAATGAGTTTTGTAATAGTGAACTTGGTAGCAATGACTCCAGAAGGAGGGGTGCAGATGGTCCATTCCTCCTCATCAGCCTTGCTTATTTCTACAGCATAGCCTTGGATATCACAGCCACCATCATATATGGGCCTGTGCCAGGCCAAACTAACAGTGTTCTTGGTGGTGTCAAGAACCTGTACATTAGTAGGGCAGCCTGGTTCAAATGTAGGATCACAGGCCTTTAAGTAGTCGGTAGCTGGGCTAGGTTGACCCACTCCGGCAGCATTCTCAGCAGACAACCTGAACTCATACTCATGGTCTTCTGTTAGGCCAGTTACTCTGAAACGCAAATCTGTTACTCTGCGTTTGTTACACTTAGTCCACCTCACTCCGGCTCTGTCTCTCTTTTCCACGATATAGCCAGCAATGTCACTTCCTCCAGTGGCCTCAGGGCGGCTCCAACAGACAGTCATGGAGTCCCTGGTGATATTGGTGATCTCCAGCTCTTGAGGTGCACCAGGAGGAACAAATGGATTCCTCATGATGACGGGTGTAGACTCTAGGGGTTCACCGACACCATATTTGTTGACAGCCATGACTCTGAAGATGTACTCATTGCCCTTGAGAAGTTTAGTGACTTTGAACATCGTAGCTCCACAGTCGCTGGAGACAACTGTCCATGCCAGGCGACTTGTCTCCCTCTTCTGAATAATGTAGTGGGAGATGCTGGCTCCGCCATCATGCCTGGGTGGTAGCCAAGACAGAGAGCACTTCTCCTCTGTGACATTCCCAACTCTGAGCGGTCCCTCAGATGGGCCGGGCCGGTCCAGAACTTTCACACTGAATGGCACAGTCTTGGTTCCAGCTACATTGGACAGGACCAGAGTGTACTGACCACCATCCACTCTAATGGCCTCCTTCACAAGAAGCATAGCCTTAAAGTCTGTGTTCTTGATCTCAGCTCTCGCTGAGTTCTCCACCTCAACATTTCCCTTGAACCACTGAGCAGTGGGGATAGGTTTTCCTTCTACACTGGCCTCCAAACTGAAGCATTCCCCAGCATTGACCACAATAGTCTGATTGAACATGGCATCGGTTTCATATTTAGGTGTCTCCACCTCGTCCTTGGCGGTGATGGAGCCTGTACACTCAGAGGGCTTGCTGACAGCTCCAGCTGCATTCTTTGCAATGATTCTGAAGTCATATTTACAGTCCTCAGTCAGACCAAGTACTGTGAATTCATGGTCAATTATGTTTGCAAAACTAGCCTTCATCCAGCGACCCTCAGGCAGGTCACGTTTCTCCACAACATACCCAGTAACAAGGCATCCACCGTCATACTGGGGAGAGCTCCACCTCAGCTTCACTGAATGTCTGGTGACAATAATAGCTTCTGGGCGGCCAGGAGGATCACATGGATCACGGGCAACACACACTTCTGAAACTTTGCTGCATTTTCCAATTCCAACAATATTTTCAGCATAGATCCGGTACTCATACTCAATTCCCTCCTCCAAGGGTGTGGATTTGTACCTGCAGTCCTGGATGACAGACTTGTTGACTTTAGTCCAGAGGATACTGTTCTTTTCTTTTCGCTCCATGTGGTAGCCCAGGATAGCACTGCCTCCATCGGATGGAGGTTTATGCCACTCAACAACCATATAATCCCTAGTGTATGACGACACGAATGGTGTTCCTGGTGGACCAGGCTCCTGGAAAGGATATTGGGCAAGAACTGGCTCTGAGTCAATGGCAAAACTCTTTCCATACCTGTTCTCAGCATAGATTCGGAATTGGTACTCAGCACCCGTCTTCAGATTTGACACTTTGAGTGTTGTTCTGGCAACAGTGGCAGACACCACCAACCAGTTGACAGTGGTTGTATCCTTTTTCTCAACAACATAGTTGGAGATCTGGCAGCCACCAGTGTATGTTGGTGGCTCCCAGCTGAGAGTGATGCTCTCAGCACTGATGTCCTCTAACTTGACAGGGCCTGTGGGTGGACCCGGCTTGTCCAGTGTTATCACCTCAATGGTGGCATCCTTTGATCCCAATGCATTGGCAATGTTAATGCTGTACATGCCTCCATCCTCTTTTGTGGCGTCTTTGATGGTAAGGGTGGTGTGATGAGAAGAGTCGGTGACATTTACTCTTGTGGTCTGTTTCAAGCCAACTCCATCCTTCGTCCAAGTGATAGTTGGCTTGGGATGGCCGGACAATGGCACCTCCACCTTCAAATCATAGCCTACCTGGACACTGTAGGAACTCAACACAGGCCTCAGAGAAGGCTCAATCACAAGGTCTTTGGCTATGACTGTTTGAGCCAGTTGTCTTGAATCACTTCTTCCCTTTTCGTTAACAGCAGTAACTCTGAATTGATACTCTTCACCCTTTTGCAGGTTGGTTACCATGGTTTCAAGGGCCTTCACACTCGCACACACAGTCCATGCATCACTATCCTTTGGTGCCAACTCCACATCGTAGTAGCTGATCCTGCTGCCTCCATCATGTTCCGGTTTTTCCCAGGACAGTGTCACGCTCTTTCGAGTAACATCAACAACACTGACTTTACCTGGGGGCTGGGGCTTCTCTGAAATCTTCACTGGTTCTGTGGTTTTAGCAGGGAGGCCAATACCATATTCATTCTCAGCCAGGACCCTGAAGAAGAAAATTCCACCCTCTGGAAGAGGTTCAATCTTCCAAGACATCCTGTTGCATGTGGTGATGGGTGAATAGACTTTTCTGGTACTCTCCCGCTTCTCCACAATGTAGTGTTTAATTTTAGAGCCACCATCTAAGAGTGGCGGCTCCCAAGTCAATGTGACAGAATTTTTGGTGATTTCTTTAATTGTGAAATTATTTGGAGGGCTTGGTGAGTCCAAGACTCTTACACTAATGAAGACAGACTTTACTCCACTAGGATTCTCTGCCGTGAGTGTGTACTTGCCAGTGTCAAATCGGTCAACATTCTCAATAACAAGAGAAGCATAGCTGCCTGTGTTGTCAATCTGGGCAGTCTCCTTGATCTCCCCCTCTGCTTTGCCCCATTTCACCTCGGGAGCAGGACGTCCCCTCACAGGAACAAACAGCCGGAGTGTGCTGGCGGACCTGATGTTGATCATCTTTCTCATGTCAGTGTCCAGGTCGAGGTCTGGAGCCTCCAGTTTCTGCTCCAGGAGTATTTTTCCAGGGGCATTGGCATGCTCTCCGATACCAATTTTGTTGATGGCGCACACTCTGAACTGGTACTCGTGTTTCTCAAGCAGCTTGGTGACTGTGAACTTGGTGTTGATTATTCCGGTGGGAGGAGTGCACATAAACCACTCATCAGTGCCATTACAGGCCTCAACAATGTAGGCTTGAATCTCACAACCGCCATCATAGATGGGTTTTCCCCATGTCAGAGAGACGGTTGTTCTGGATGAGTCCACCACCTTGGGGTTGTTCGGTGGGCCTGGTTTAAAGATGGGATCTAAAGCTTTGTAGTAGACTGTTGCAGGACTAGGTGTGCCGATGCCTGCAGCGTTCTCAGTTGAAACTCGGAACTCATAGCTGCGGTTTTCCAGAAGGCCTGTGACTCTGAAGCGAAGCTCACAGACGGTGCGCTTGTTACATCTTGTCCATCTCACACCTTCCTTGTCACGTTTCTCAACTATGTATCCTTGGATGGCATTGCCTCCATCATTAGTGGGTCTCTCCCAGGTCACCACCATGGAGTCTTTGGTTATGGTAGACACTTCCACCTCTGTTGGTGGGTCTGGGGTGACAAATGGGTTTCGGGCAATCATTGGCTCAGATTCCAGAGGCTCGCCGATTCCGTATTTATTGACTGGAATCACTCTGAATATGTATTCATTACCAGGAAGGAGCTTGGTGATCTTGAGGTTCAGGGTCTGAACTTTAGGGTCAACAACAGTCCAGACCAATCTGCTTGTCTCTCTCCGCTCAACGATGTAATGGGAAACATCACTGCCACCATCCTGCATGGGGGACTTCCAGGCAATGGAGCACTTCTCACTGCTGACTCCATAGATGGAAATAGGACCGGCTGGAGGGCCTGGTCTATCGAGAACCTTAACATTAATGTTCACAGATTTCTCTCCTCCAACATTCTTCACAAGCAATGTGTATTGGCCACCATCAACACGGATTGCCTCCTTGACAATCAAACAGGTCGTAAAGTCAGTGTTCTTAATCTCTAAGCGAGCAGCTTCAGCTATCTCTTGTTTGCCTTTCATCCAGTGGACAGAGGGAACAGGTTTACCCGAGAATCCGGCCTCGAGTCTGAATGTCTCTCCAGCATTTACCATTACATTCTGTGAGTACTTGGAATCCAGGTCAATCTGGGGGGGATCCACCTCATCCTTCGCAGTTATACTTCCAGTGCTGTCAGAAGGCTTGCTATGGACACCAGCTGCATTCCTGGCAATAACCCGAAACTCATAGAGCTGGTCCTCAACTAGGCCTGTGATAACAAACTGAGTCTCAATGACATTGGTGAAGCTGGCCTTCATCCATCGGCCATCTGCTCCCTCTTTCTTCTCCACCACGTACCCGGTGACCTTGCTACCGCCATCATACTCAGGCTTGGTCCATTTCAGAGTCACCTGGTTTCTGGTGACAATAACAGCTTCTGGCTTGCCTGGGCTGTCACATGGGTCTCTGGCGACTTGTATCTCAGTCACTTTGCTTGCCTTGCTAAGGCCAACAATATTCTCAGCATAAACTCTAAACTCATATTCGATTCCCTCCTCAAGGCCAGCAGCCTTGACCCTGGTCTCTGGGATAATCTGTTTGTTCTGTTTTGCCCAGAGTATGCTATTCCTCTCCTTGAGCTCCACATGGTAGCCCAAAATCTTGCTTCCACCATCACTGCTAGGTTTCTCCCACACAATCACCATATTTTCCTTGGTGGCCGACTGGACTTCCGCAGACCGTGGCTGACTGGGAACCTCAAATGGATATTGAGCAACGATGGTCTCTGAAAGCAGAACTGAAGACTTGCCATATCGATTCTCTGCGGCGATCCTAAACTGGTACTCAGATCCAGTCTTAAGACGAGCTGCTTTAATGATGGTTCGTGCAACTGTAGCAGACACAATCTGCCAGTTAGTGGTTGATGTGTCTCTCTTTTCGACAACGTAGTTGTTAATGGAGCACCCTCCGTCATATTCTGGTGGGTTCCAGGACAAGACCAGACTGTCAGCAGTGATCTCATCCAGTTTGATAGGGCCAGTGGGTGGACCAGGCTTATCAAGAACAACAACACTTATGTCTGTAGTAGCCTCTCCTGCGGTGTTGTTCAATTTAATCGTGTATGTTCCTACATCTTCTCTGCAGGCCTCTCTGATGATCATGTGGAGATTCTTCTCAGAAGCTTCAGCGTTGACTCTAGTTGTTTCCTTAAGAGCAACGCCATCCTTGAGCCAAGTTACCGCAGCCTTTGGACAAGCAGCATATGGTAGATCTAACTTCAGATCATCTCCTGCCATTACACTGAATGTGGTGAAAATTAGCTTGAAGGTTGGGGAAATGACCAGATCTTTAGCCAGAACCGGCATACTGAGGGCACGAGGGTCACTCATTCCCTTCTCGTTGGTTGACGAGATACGGAACATGTACTCTTCTCCTTGAGTCAAGCCAGATACAACTGTCTGATTGGACTTGGAGACCATAACTTGGGTCCATTTGTCACTGCCTTTACCCTGCATCTCAACAATGTAACCTGTTATCCTGCTGCCTCCATCATGGTCAGGTTTCTCCCATGAAAGAGTGACACTTGTGCCTGTGACATCCAGGAGGGATACCTTTCCTGGTGGCAGAGGCTTCTCAGATGCTTTAACTGGTTCCATAGTCTCCACTGGGAGACCGACGCCATACTCATTTTCAGCCAAAATTCTAAAGAAGTAAAGTTTTCCCTCCTCCAGATCTCCAACTTTCCAGCTGGATTTGTGACAGCTTGCACAGACTGTTGAGTAGGCCTTCCTGTTTGACTCTCTCTTCTCAACAATGTAGTTGCGAATTCTGGAGCCACCATCAATAAGGGGAGCATCCCACACAAGGGAGACCGAATCTCTGGTGACCTCTTTAAACACTAGATTCTGAGGTGCTCCAGGAGTATCCAACACTCTGACGTTCACATAGGCGGTCCTGCTTCCTGAGGCGTTCTCAACAGTAACCATATATTTACCTCCATCAAACCTGTCCACTGTCTCCACTTGGAGAGTGGTGAAGGAAGGAGTAATTTCAATGATCGCCTTATCCAGGGATTCCCCATGCTCTCTGGACCATTTAACTTCAGGCGCTGGTCTTCCCTTGATGGGGACAAACAACCTGAGGGTGCTGCAGGCCCTGATGCAGACCACCTTACGGAGCTCTGCTCCAAGCTCAATCTCTGGAGGAAGCAGCCTGTCCTCGGATTTGGCAGTACCAGGCACAGTTGTGGGTTCTCCTACACCTTCACTGTTAGTGGCACAAATGTTGATTTTATATTCCTGGTTTTCCTTCAGGCTTGTGATCGTAAAAGAGGTGGCAGTCCACCCTTTCTTTGGAGTGTGGATAGTCCATTCATCTTCCTCAGGAAGGCAAGTCTCCACAATGTAGCCAGTGATTTCTGAACCACCATCATACACAGGCTTGTTCCAGGCAACAGTGACAGAGGACTTGGTGGTGTCCAACACTCTGGGGTTGCCAGGGGGTCCTGGCTGGAAAATGGTGTCGATGGCTTTGTAAAATGGACTTGATTGACTAGGTTGGCTCAAACCAGCATTGTTTTCAGCTAGAATTCTGAATTCATATTCATGTCCTGGTGTAAGGCCGGAAACCTTGAATCTGAGGTCTGATACAGTCCTCTTGTTGCATTTCACCCAGCGTAAGCCAGTCTTATCTCTCCTCTCCACAATGTAGGTGTTGATGCTGCTACCTCCATCATGTTCGGGGCGCTCCCAGCAGACCACCATGGAGTCCTTGGTGATGGTAGTCACTTCGGGCTGTTGGGGTTGGTCAGCAGCAACGTAGGGGTTGACACAAATAACAGCTTGGGTTTCTGCAGGCTCACCAACGCCATACTTGTTTACCGCCATGACCCTGAATACATACTCATTGCCCTTCAGAAGCTTTGAAATCTTGAATCTATTGGCTTCAAGGTCTGTAGCCACATTGGTCCAGGCAAGCCTACTAGTCTCGCGCTTCTGAATGATAAAGTACTCGATCTTAGCACCTCCATCATGAGGGGGATGAAGCCAGTTGAGGACACACTTTTCAGCAGCGATGTCAGACACTGTGAGACAGTCTGGCGGTCCGGGTCGGTCAAGCACCTTAACATTGAATGTAAACTTGGCAAAGCCACCTGGGTTGCTTGCTGTCAGAGTAAAAACTCCACCATCCCTTCTCAAGGAGTCCTTGCCTACCAGAGTTGTGTGGAAGTCAGAGGACTTGATTTCCAGTTTAGCTGTGTCCTCAAGCTCTTTACCATCTTTGGACCATACCAATAAGGGGATCGGTCTACCGCTCACGTTGGCCTCCAATTTGAACAACTCTCCTGCCATTACCACAACTGTGCTGCTGTAGGAAGAGTCAACATCAAGCTTTGGTTCCTCAATGTCATCTCTGCATGTGATCTCGTCTGACGGCTGAGATGGGGTGCTCACGGCTCCTGCAGAGTTTCTGGCACACACACGGAACTCATAAGTGGTCTCTTCAGTCAGACCACTGACCGTGTAAGTAGTCTCCAGGATGTTGTTGAAATTAGCTTTAAGCCAGCGTCCATTGGGGAGCTCTCTTCTTTCTACTTGGTATCCTGTGATGGAGAATCCTCCGTCTCCCTCCGGTTTTGTCCATGAAACAGTCACTTCATGCCTGGTGATGTTCAGAGCCACAGGTCTGCCTGGGGGGTCTACTGGATCCAGGGCATACATTGTCTCCGAGGGCTTGCTAGCTTTGCTCAAGCCAGCCATGTTTTCAGCAATGACACGGTATTCATATGCAATACCATCGACAAGACCTGTAGATTTGAAGATATTTCCAACAACCAATGCCTTGCTGATCTTCTGCCACAGAATGCTGTTCTTCTCCTTCCGCTCTACGTTGTAGCCAAGGATCGGGCTGCCTCCATCTGAGGAAGGCTCATTCCAGCTCAGAGTCATAGAGTCCTTGTTGAAAGATGTTACAGACGGTGTACCAGGTTGGCCCGGAACATCGAATGGATACGCCGCAACAACCGACTCAGAAACAATGGAAGGTCCAATACCATATCTGTTCTGGGCCTTGACACGGAACTGATACTGTACTCCTGTTGTCAGGCGGGCTGCTTTGAATGTGGTCCGAATAACTGTAGCGGCCAGCTCCATCCAGGAAGTGCCGATAGTCTCCCTCATCTCAACAATGTAGTTGTTGATGGGAACCCCTCCATCGTTCTCTGGTCCCTCCCAGGACAGCAGAACATAATCACATGATATCTCATCTATCTTGATGGGTCCAGTGGGAGGCCCAGGAATGTCATGAACAAGGACTGTGATGGTTTCAGTGACAGCGCCCAAGAGGTTCTTTCCTGTGATGGAATACTGGCCTCCATCTGTCCTCTTGATTTCACTAATATTGAGTATTGTGGAGGTATTTGTGGTTTCTGTATTGATCCTCTGTGTCTCCTTCAAGGATGTGTCTTCCTTCTTCCAGGAAACCACAGGTCTAGGTTTGCCAAGCACTGGGATCTCCACCTTAACTCTGTCCCCAGCCTTAGCAATCACAATATTCTGGTAGACGCCACGCATGTCAAATGATGGTGCACTTGTCTGTTCTTTAATAATGGCTGGCCTGCTTTCACGAGGATCGCTTCTGCCTGATGCATTAACCGCCATAATGCGGAAGATATATTCTGCGCCCTCAGTCAGATCTGTGACGACGTAGTCCAGGGCCTTGATGGCAGCCACATGGACCCATTGGTCTGTGTCCTTCTTCTGGGCTTCAATTACGTATCCTGTGATCAAGGTCCCACCGTCATGCAGGGGTTTGGCCCAGGCCAGGCTAGCACTGTCTGAAGAAACATCAGTGACATATAGATCCTCAGGAGCCGAGGGGGCCTCAGACACCCGGATGGGCTCGGGGGTTTCAGCAGGCTCTCCCACTCCAAGGTCATTTTCAGCAGACACACGGAAGTAGTAGTAAGCACCCTCTTCCAAATCAGGGATCTTGAAGGAACATTTCTGCCATTTAGTGCTTAGAACTGTGTAGGCTTTCTTGGTAGCCTCTCTCTTCTCAATTATGTAGTTGTGAATCTTAGATCCACCATCAATGATTGGGAATTCCCATTGTAAGGTGATGCTACCCTTGGTGATCTCTCTGGGTTGGAGGTTGATTGGTGGTCCAGGTGTGTCCAGAACCTTGACGTTTATAAAGCCAGTCTTCTTTCCAGCAACATTTTCCAGGCAGAGGTTATATTTGCCAGCATCATATCTGGTGCAGTCAGGAATGACCAGCAGTGTAAAGGACTCTGTTGTGTCAATGTGAGCTCGCATCTTCAGGTTGGTGTCATCTTTACTCCAGGTCACATCCGGTATGGGACGTCCCTTGATTGGAACAAATAGGCGTATGGAGGCCCGACACCTGACCACCAGGGTTCTTCTCAGCTCAGCATCAAGCTCAAAGTCTGGTAGGGATTCCTGATCTATAAGATCTATCACCTTTTCAATTTCTGCAGGTTCTCCGACTCCCTCTGTGTTCTCAGCTCTGACTCTGAAGTGGTACTTTCCTCCCTTTTCGAGGTTGCCGATAACATATTCTGTGATTCTAAGAAGTGTCTGTGTTGCTTTTTCCCAGTCATCGTGTCCCTCTTTTTTGTACTCAACTATGTATCCATCCACATTCAGACCTCCATCATAATGAGGGCGACCCCAGCTGAATGTGGCCGTAGTTTTAGTTGTGTCTGTGATTCTTGGGTTGGATGGAGGACCAGGTGGATCTGTTGTGAAGTAAAAATGTATTTAGTATAATTTAGAATAAATCTAAAATAACTACTGGTGCCATTTTGGTATATTAGGTTACAGTTTGAGACATGATGGAATGGTGTGGATGTAGGCTTTACTTACATACGATATCCTTGGTCATAGCTGGGTGAGAAGGCTCACTGGGTTCCCCGAAGCCAGCCTTGTTCTCTGCAGTCACTCTGAACTCGTACTCGACTCCCTCACTCAAACCTTGCACTTTGAAACGCAGGTCAGGGACCGTCCTCTTAGATGCTCTCACCCAGCGCATTCCTTTCCTCTCCTTCCTTTCAACACAATAACCTCTGATGTCACTTCCTCCATCCACGATTGGTCTCTTCCAAGAAATGGTGACTGAGTTTCGGGTGATGTTATCAACCTCTGGCGTCGATGGTGGACCGGGTGCACCTGGAGGAAGCACAAAATAATTATTACTGAGTTGATAGAAACTTACAAAAATCACAAGTCCTTATGTAGCATTTAAACAAGCGTTCTAGTTTATACTTACGGTAACTGTCAGTCATTTTGATAGGGCCAGACTGCACAGAGTCTCCAGTTCCATACTGATTTACAGCAGACACTCTAAAGATGTATTCGTTGCCCTTGATCAGCTTGGTTGCTACAAATCTGCAATCCATAACATCTTCGGCTAGCTTGGTCCACAGCAGGCGGCTGGTCTCTCGCTTCTCGAGGACATAGCATTTAATGGAGGATCCTCCATCCTCATCAGGGGGAAGCCAAGTCAGGGTACACTTCTCAGCTGAAATGTTGCTGGCCTTAATTGAGCCTGGAGGTCCGGGGATGTCAAGAACTTTGACCTTGATGTAGTCTTCCTTGATGCCGAAGGGGTTGCTGGCGGTGATGGTGTATTCTCCAGTGTTCTTCCTACTTGCGTACTTGATGGACATGGTAGAGGAGGTCGGGGTGCTGGTGATGCTGACAATGTCAGAGTTCTTGAACTCGCGACCAGCCTTGGACCACACAGCTGTGGGTGGTGGTTTACCAAGGATCTTCGAGGCAGTGATGACAATTGTGTCGCCAGCCCTCACAGAAACATCTTTCATCTCTGGGTCGATGGTGATTGATGGAGGTTCTGTAGCAGACAGAAGAATAGCAACATTATTACTGTGTAACCATGTATTGTTAACACTACAAATTGAAATTCTACATATCGAGCTGCTCTGTCTCATTAGGATGTGTCCATGCATTGTTTACACTATGAATGTCGATGCTCTCGCCCCTACCATATTCATCCTTGCAGGTGAGCAGTTCTGTGGGTTCGGAGGCGTTGCTGATGGCTCCAGCAGCATTCCTAGCCCTGATCCTGAACTCGTACTGAGCTCCCTCTGTTAGGTCTGTAACAGTGAAGGCACAGCTCTGGATGTTGACGTGGTTGGCCTTGGCCCAGGCCTTGGTTCCGGCCTCTAATTTCTCTACCATGTACCCCGTCAACTTGTGTCCGCCGTCGTACTTGGGCGCTGTCCACATTAGAGTCACAGAGCACCTGGTGACGTTGATCACATCAGGCTTGCCCGGAGGATCTGATGGGAACAATCACGTATCCATCAGCAATCTTTTAAACCTTTTTAGGGGCATCTGTGCCTGCACCACAGATTGGAATCTGGGTTGCTAAAAACTCTAAAAATCAAATATAGTAACCTTCTAGCATAAGTAGTGAACTTACCGATAGGATCCAGGGCAACCACAGCTTCAGTGGCCCTGCTGGCTTTACCCAGCCCAGCCATGTTCATGGCCATGACCCGGAACTCGTACTCCAGCCCCTCGATGAGGCTGGTGACCCTGCACTCCTTCACTCTCAGAGGAGTCTTGCTGGCCCTCTTCCACATCAAACTGT
>OOFH01000760.1:0-10360 GCA_900323355.1 Merlangius merlangus
AGGACCGCCCGCCAGTCAGAACAGCCCACCAGAGTCAGGACCGCCCACCATACATTCAGGACTGCCCACCATAGTCACACCAATGGCAAGCAACAAGCCAACCCCTATTCTCCCACCTGCCACAAGGCTGATACTACAAGCCATTCATCATCAAGCAGCCTCCCACCTGGTGGTGAAGTAAGGGCCTTTAAGGCCGGAATAAGTTGAATACAACATTGATCATATGGACATTACCATCCTAGCCAGGCAGGCTGTGAGATATCCGCTCCCAGAGCCCACATCGAGGGCCGACGCCCCCTCCACCAGCTTGTCACTCAACACCTCCAGCGCATGGGCATGCTGGAGGGAAAGGCAGAGCCCGAGAGAACCCATCAATAGACAGCGCTTAGCCCTCTCATTAAACAGGCTGACAAACGTTTATCCAATCTGTCAGGGCCAATTGTAGTAATATTTGACCACTCACCATGTGTGGGGCACTTATTGTTGCACTATATCCTGTGTGAAGGACAAGCATCCAAATATATTAACAAAATATCCTTTTGATTTATCATAACATCCTTGTGTGTGCGTGTGGTGTGTATGTGCATGTGTGTACCAATGGACTGTGGGGAGTCAGCATAAGCATAGTTTCTGGAATATAGCCCTCTGTCTGTCGCCATCATGGCCTCAAACACCCGGTCACTGCGGATCACCCCATGTTCTGAAGGAGCAACACGGACACAAATTGGTTACATCTCTGTCCTACAAAACGACGATTTCTTCATCAAAGGTTTCAGCATGGATTCTTAGGGGAGAGAGATGGACGGTGAACATCAATGTTCACCGTTAGTGGGTCGAGGTCTTTCGTATTTGTGTCACTCTACCCCTTAGACGACTGATGAGTTCATGATGGGTCTTGCCACTCGACATCCACGCCATGGTCCTGGACACCAGCACGCCCATGGGGATCGCCACTACGAGCAACCGGAGCACTGCTCGCATTTCATAGACGATCTCCGTGTAATCCGAATACAGCCCTTTAGAGGGACATAGTAGAGATGCAGACAACCACCGTTCGTTATCAACGTGTCAGGCAGAACTGAAGTGCACCGACGATTAAGGAGGGGATTTTAGGCAAATAAAGAAGAGGGTTTACCTGCAGAAATGGTACCTTAATGTGTTAATATCAACATTGAAAACCAAGAAGAGGGACACCTTAACGACGTGACCCCGTAAAAGAGCAGAAACACTCCTGGCCAATGATAGTTGGCGCAAGAATAACGTCATCCAATCATATTTCGAAAGGATTGATCGACAGCTACAACGTCCAATCACTGTTGTCAAAATAAGGAAGTGGTTTGTGGCGAAGCTTAAGCCATGGGCAGTCATAGCTAGAATATTGGATAGGATACCTGACCAGCAAATGCTCTAGTCCCTTTAGTTACACAGGTAAGACGTGTTCTTGTTACGTTTAGAAAGCATTGATTGAAGAGTTTTTATTTGAAATGATGAATTAATTTAAGATTCAACATGAAGCGATCTGCTAAACTAGCTAAGCATGTTATCAGGAGCTCGCTAATGCATGAAAGCTCCTGAGTAAAACATATTAACATAGGCCTAAATATAATCTTCAACCTGTTGGTCGGAGGGATGCATTAGTCAACACTTTTCTTGCTTTCTCTTTCTGCGTGTGCCTAGGACTCGACAGGTTGTCTCTGTCCCTACGAGACCATCATACACGTAGGTTCCTGCATGTTATTCTGAAGTGAGCGCCTCACAACCATGGAGGACTTCGGGGTCCAGGAGGTCCGGTCCAGCGGAGATCTGTGGTCCGACATCTGCTCCACTCTGCCAGAAGTGAAAGACGAAGTGGCGAATCAGGAAGAGAACACTCTTTTCACAGACTCCTTCAAGCCAGCATCGCCAGTGAACGGACAGTCTAATGGCAGGACAGCAGACCGCCAATCCTCAGATGGTCCCACCACGAATTGGCAACCCATGGATGATTCCGAAATCTACATCGCCAGTTTAGGTGTTTGTTTTGGTCCCATTAGTTGACTTCATCACTTTAAACGCACAATTTACTCTGAAGTTGTATCCGCTTATTAGATTAACCTATTTATTCTGAAGCATACCCCGAAATGCTGAACTCATTTGAACATCCCTCCCTGTGGTTCTGAACCTCATCGATATAAGCTACTTATTTATTGACCAGATGTATTTGAAATATCTTTCTAGAAAACCGTCTGAAGAGACTTAAAGGTCTGTCCAGTGACGTGACCTCCAGAGACATGCTGAAGTCTCTGTCTGAGGCCAAGAAGGAGTGCTGGGACAGATTCCTGCATGACACACAGACGTCGGAGATCTTCCAGAGCGGAGACCTGGACGAGGGGTGAGCTGGAGTCAACAACAGCATGCCACTTGATTTAGTTATTATTATACGTTCCTCATGAATAATTACATTTTGGATGCACTATTATGCAGATTTTAAATCCCAGTCTAAACCAATTGTCTGAATGTCCCAATGACAACCTAGCATTTATTAGTGCTTGGTTCTATGAACATCCTCACTGTACCAACAGCGATATATTGTTTCTCTTTATTCTGACAAATGTTCTTACTGTAAGTGGCTTTGGATAAGTCTTCTAAATGTTTAAATGAAGTCTAATGCGTTTTATATCATATCATGATATATAAATGTATTAAATAAAGTAATTCAATTCCATTATTTGCTCTGTGTGTCCTTTTAACAGGGGAGATACACCAGTCGTGTGTTTCCTCCAGTGTCCACTGATTCCCCTGCCTGTGTTTCCTACCCCAGGGCCATGGAGCACTTCAAGCGCTGGCTGATCCCAGAGAAGGTGGCCATCAGTGCAGAAGAGCTGGAGTATCTGCTGAGGCCGTCGGTGACCCGGGAGGACGCTGCCGTTGCGCCGGACGGAACGCAGAGTGGAGATGGAGAGGAGGGGGACCGGGAGAGGCCCGGCTTGGAGGAGGAGGACCCGCACCAGCCAGAGAAATGATGTGTGTATCCGGGGATAACTCACTTAAGGTTTTTTTAAACAGGTTTTTTTTGTAGGTCTAGAACCATCCGTTAGAGCCCACTTCCTGCATTCCTGCTGTGTGGTGGAGAGGAAGAGTTTGGGGGATAGCCCCCGGAGAATCAAACCATGAATCTTATACATCCTGCCTTTCTTTTCTTATGTGTTTGATCATATTATAGATGTATGGATATTGATACCCAATGTAGTATTCAAACAGGTTTGTTTCTTAATAGTCTCGCCCGTGTTGCAGTTGGAAATTGTTCAATGCCAAATGCAGTGTTACCCTGAAACAATGCATTTTTTATTTGTGTTTCACTAGTTGTTATTTCTTTGATGTTATTTCCTTTGTAGTTTTAAGTCAACCTGCCAGTATCATGAAGTATAACAATAAGCCTGTTTGTTTTATGTTTTTTTTTCTGTGTAATATATATACGTGATTAAAATTCAATCAAATCTAAAAACAAATTGCTTTCTCCTTCAAAGTCTGTACTGTTAATAAACCAGAGTTTTTCAAGCACAATATTACAAAATGTATGGATATTTCTAGAAAAATAGAAGTCAATGGTATACCAAAAATATGTAATGTAATCTGTAGATCATTGGTTCCCAACCCCTGATTTAAGGACCACATGCAAATAATAAGAAGTTGATAAATACACATGCAGTGGCTTAACAAAGACTGCCAAATATAATATATTACATAAGATATCTTATATTTAGTGCAGCATCACAGACAGAGCGGGGTAAAACCCACGTTGTAGAATGTAGAATAAAGATTACAATATATTATAATATAACTATATATATAGATTATAATATAATTTCATTAAAATGCACAGGGAGAGCTGATAATTAAGTTCAATGTATTACGTGGCATTGTTTGATAAACTGTCCTGTTAACGTCAGGATCAGGTCTGGTGCCAAAATGTAGTTCTTTGGGAAAACATGTTTCTTTTCGTATCCTAAACGTAAATACCAGCCTACATAATAGATGTAATAATGATACATAATATTCTATATACTTTTTTGTCTCATCTTGTGAATAAAAATAATGGTAATACATTTACACTTCATATACAACTTCTTACTGAGGTTCAGCTCTCACTGAACTCAAAACCTGTGCAACTAGGTTTGCGTTCATGCGTTTGAAAGACAGACATTCCTACCTTTAACTTGTCAAATGTCTTTTTACTGTGCATTATTTCATTCATGCTGCCTATAATAATGCTAAAAAAAAAAGATATACACCATAGCCTTTACCTGAGAGTGACAATATATACATAGACTACTATATTAGCTTAGTCAAATAAACCAGTGACAGCAGACTTTGCATCATTGATTTTTATTTTTACCCAAGCCCTAAACATGTTTGATCTGTAAAGAGAGAAAAAAGATAGATGTTATAGCCTAGTCAAGTACATTCCTTAAGCTTCCATGACTGTTTTACAATGGCAAGTATCAAGGTATTTCGCGCTCCTGGTGGTATGATCAAATATGTTACCTTTCATGATGCTCGGGCCCTATAAAAGGTTGGAGAAACATACCCTGTTCCCAGTTCTGTCAGCTTCCTCTAGAAAGGAAACAGATTGTGGTTCCTATAGGCACAATAGCAATGCAAGATGTTAAAAAAAAGATCACTAGCTGATTTTAAATGGAGAAATTACTGCAAAACCACCTCTACGACCTTGATGGATGTGTGTACAATAATACTGCTTTGAAGAATACCTGTTACTTCAGAAAGATTCTGAATAGCTGAATTGGTTTTGGAGGGACCACTTACAAATCCTGAAAAAAGTGGGATTATGCTTTAGTCTCCATGCAATAGTTGACTACAGACTAATTAATCACATGACCTCTCACCTGTTGGCCTCCTTGCTCTCGTCGCCTTTTTCTGTCCAGAAATCTGTCTTCTTCAGACCTTGGTTATTAGCGGACAACATACATTCACTATGGATACATTCATGTTGGTCTGTTGACAGTAAGTAAAACGTTTTTTGTTTTGTGATGTGATTCAAAAGTGTTATATTGAGGGCATGGAGAAGTTCTACAGGAGAGCAAGACACCACCATCTCCCAATTTGCAGCACTTTTACACATACCTCCCTGAAATCGTAATTGGCCCCCATTACAATTTACAGAGCGTACTGTAAGTCAAGAGGTACTGGTTGATATAATATCATGCATATTCCCCCTGGATACATTTTATTCAATAAATATGAATGTGTTTTGAATGTAGCAAGCAAACATTTTACAGATAACAGCAATGCTATAGCGTACTGAATAGGTCTTACCATCAAAACAAACAAAGCCGAAGTTGTTGGAGCACCCTTGCTTTGCTAGGCCGTGAGGTGTGAACAAGGTATATTAATAAAATAATAGCACGAAAATAGTAAAATGTTACTTAGCAAATGCTATTAAGTAGTGTCTCACCTGGACATCATTCACGCCAAGTGTCCGTCTCAAATTGGTGGGTGTGTTTTCTCCTGCAGTGTGTTTTGAATTTTTTTCTGCTTAAAATCATATTGCAATGAGGACAACAGTTTCTTTTGTTCACTAGATGCTTTAGTGGCCGCGGAACACTCTGCGGGAGCCTGTGGGTGCTGAGCGGGAGCCTGTGCATGGAATTAAAGAAAAGACAGCGGACTAAAACATGGCCGCCCATTCATTCCTATGAGAACTGGGCCTGGGGCAAGCCCCCAGGAACAGCGCACACTTCCGCAATCCACCAGTGCCAAGCGGTATTGCAGTCGTTTTAGAGGGCTGTGGACGGGTCCCTCAATTCAAGGGGCCCAGAAGTAGATATCCGCGTTCACTCCAATACAATTCGGGAGCAGGAATGTCTGGATATCAATCAAAGGATATCAATCAAAGGCTTTATATCATGTACTAAAAAAAGGTATGTTTTCTCTTATCCAAACGCCACCTCGAGCGTTTTATTAGCTGTTTTCTGTAATTATTTTTGGCTGGAGAAGGAGGGGTGGTCAGCTGAAAGGAGTCGTAGTGAAACAAATGTTGTTTTGGCCTGGCATCCGAGAGGGCTCACTGCGCCGCTAACTTCTCTTCTTCTCGTCCCTTTGCTGGCGTCTGCTTTACGCGTCGGGACAAGGGGCGGACTGCCCCCTTGTGGTGCAAAAGAGTTACAAGACAATCTTCAAGACAAACTCAACCACGAACACATTTTTAAAAATAAAATAAAACTCACTTTCTTTCAAACTCATATATTATTTATTACAATTAAATATTTTCTTTTATATTACATAAATCCATTTAAAACCATACAAATTATCTGTGCTGTGATTAATAGTTCCCAGATGCTCTCAGAATTCCATGCTTAGAAGAGGAATATAAATCCACAACAAATAAACCACTTGATTAAGTAAAGACGTCGTACAAGTTGGACTTTTTTTTCGTTTTCTTTTTCGATTTTCCCCTACTCCTTTTTGGTACAGACAACATTTCTTCGTTGTGATTCAAGATCAGAACAGCATTGACAAAAATAAAATGTATTTGGAAGGTGCATTCATATAACAGTAATTGCTCATCTTCTGTTCACAACGTGGAATACAGGTTAACTGGAACAGGCACAAGGAAGGGGTGTGTAAGACGATGTCACACATCTTGATAAACCATAGTGGCTCTAGTGACTCCTAAGGCAGCTATAATGGACTTCTCGCTCTTGGGAACATGGAAGGGACGACTGAGCAGTCCAGACGACCATCCTACTCTCTACGCAGTGTTGGCTGACCGGGGTTCTGAGGAATCCTTTCGGAGAGAATAACCCGATTCAGATCATCGGGAGATGCGTGTTTAAACTTAAAGACCTTTGGCTTATTCAGAAGGCGGGTTCAGAGAGAAGGCGGGACTCAAATCCTTTAAACTGTTTAACACAGAAGTGGATTTTCAAATCGAGTAGGAATAATAATATAATGGAATTATATTTGATACTAGACTGGCTTCTAAACTGACAGAAGATAAAAACCCTGAACCATATTGGGTTCTGATCTGGCTGACCAAACTTAGTTCCATTAGATCATTAGGACTGGCCCCCGGCAGCTCTGTCCCACAGGATTATGGGTAATAGTGGCGTGGAGGGCGACTGCCTGTCCATTAGCAGGGTCTGGTGCCAGGCCCCCCAGGAGAAATGGATTCTAGGCTTTAACTTCCAGATCTATCTGGTGCACTTTGAAGGAGAACCGGGAGGCGGGCCTGACAAGCACACATCTATCCCTCATGTTATCTTCAGACGAAACCCTCTTCTGTTGGACTTTCTTCTGAGTCTGTGGGGGGGCTCAGAGGAGACCAGGATGGGGCTTGGGTGTGACCTGCATTGGGGCTCAGGGGAGACCTGCGTTGGGGCTCAGGGTAGACCTGCGTTGGGGCTCAGGGTAGACCTGCGTTGGGGCTAAGGGGAGACCGGGGTGGGGCTAAGAGAAGACCTGCGTTGGAGCTAAGGGGAGACCTGCGTTGGGGCTCAGGGGAGACCTGCGTTGGGGCTAAGGGGAGACAGGGGTCAGGCTAAGGGGAGAACTGCGTTGGGGATCAGGGGAGACCTGCGTTTGCCCGCCGGAGTCCTGGCGACCGCTGGGGAACACTGGGTGAACGATGCTAAGCTTTAGCACAGGTAGGATGATCAACACATTGCTAAACTCTAGCTCAGGAATGTTCAGTAAGGCAGCACAAGCGAGGGTAAAGGCTAACAGCGTACATGTTTCTACCAGGGGAGCAAACTTAAGTGTGTATAGTACTTTAAGGGGTAAGGGACACAACCTCAGTGTCTACTTTAGGGTCAAGGAAGCACACGAAATGCAGAACATAAATGAAAGGAGCATGTCAGGTAAACAAAGAAGAAACGTCTTTAAGTTCTAGTCATTTTGACACACGTCGTCATGAAGAAGTGTTAGGGGTTAAATGGAAAGGCCGTGTTTGATAAGACCCTGTTTAAAAGTGTAAAGTCTCTGGCAAGAAGCTGACACCTAACTGTGAAGATCTCATAAAGACAGATCAGTTGGAAAGGAAAAACACCTTCTCAAAACCAGGAATGAAGTCTTCCTTTTTACCGCTCTCCAATATATCATTTTTAAATTGACCTTTTTTTAAAAATAAATTATAACTTCTCAATAAAGAAATAAATACATATCTTTTTTGGAAAACACAGGAATGAGTCATCACATCAGATCTACGTCAAGTACACCTCGTCTCAGTCAGGAAGCAACAACTAAACATATGACTGATCCACCTGCCCAGATATAGAAACGCAAACACCATTTAATGATGATCCAGGATCAGATCCAGAATCAGATCCAGGATCAGATCCAGAATCAGATCCAGGTCCAAACTAGAATCAGATCCGCCCCTCTACAGCCCGCTAGGGGGAAGGCAAAAACTAAACAACCAGAAAATAGACTTTAGCATAAGCATCACAACGAATACCCTCCCATACAGGAATTCCTTGAAGTAGGATGGCTCTTTGGCCCCATGATTACACTGGCTGAACCAAACAAATTAAACTGGATTCATCTCGACTCCAGCAGTAGAGCGCAGCCTCGATGGTCGGTCCGCTGCCTTTACGGCGTGTTTCCCAACACCGACCGGAAGTGAAGGGAAGGACGCATCACATCTTTTCCTGGAGACAAGTCTTGTTCTTTCTAGCAATAAGAGGCGAGAGGTCCCGGGACACCCCCCCCTCTCAGAGCCGTCAGCCGGGCCACGCCTGCAGTGCAATCCAAATCAAATGAGATTAAGACTATCGTGTCTACATCTGAGAAGACTCCCGTCTTTTTCCTCGCGGGCTGCTAATCGTTTTACTCAGAGCCCAGCTGTGGGCCTCAGCTCACGTTGCATTAGTTAATGTGCTTCATTGAGACCTTCGGAGCTGGTATTGCTGACGGAGAGGAGTTTAACCTGTTTCATCTTTCAGCACTATACCGCCGCTCTATCAGGGCTCACATTTCATCCTGGAAGCTGCTGCAGCGTTTCTCCTTCACAGCAGCAGAGAACAGTACAGTCCTCTCACACACACTTTACTACAGTGCCGAGAAGCAATTACACCAAGTATTCACATTGTATTTCTCTAACTGCCATGTCCGTTCATAGATTCCCCTCAAATGTTCTTCATGTTACTTATTTTGTTCTTTTAGACAAAAGACACTCCCTACTACAATAAATGATCTCTGAAGTGTCAGTGTGAGATTGGAGACTGTGGGATGGGCGTTTTCCCGTCTCTCATGCCGGTGATAGAGTAGGGAGGGGGGGACTGGAAGAGAGGAAGGAACCAGGGACTGAACATGTCGGGACGAGGATTGCTACTGCAGGTTTTTGAGGAGGCGTCCGTAGCGGAAGTCGTAGACGTGTCGACAGACGAACACCAGGTCCGCGTCTACGTCGTCGGGCACACAGCGGTGGGCTGGCATGGCGTGGGCGAAGGTGGGCGGGACCACCAGGGAGGCGGCGTTGGTGCGGAGACCCTCTTTACGGCACTTCACCAAGGCACAAAATCTGACCGCACACAAACATCTGGTCAACATCGGTTTGTACGTGTTCGTCTTTCTTAAACAAACGTCCTCCATACACCTTTATCGTTTTGGTTTATAAGTCTGCGTTTTACTGTGAGTGTTGCTCACTCGCTCACTCACTCACTCAATCGCTCACTCAGTTGCTGGCTGAGTTGTTTGTGTGTTCACTCAATCGCTCAATCTCTCCCTCCCTCATCACTCCAACACTCGTAAGCTCACTTGCGCACTCACTCATTCTCAATCAACCGCTCGCTCGCACACTCCCTCCCTCACTTTCTCACTCGTTTGCGTGTGCTCCCAATCGCTCAGTTGTTCACTCACTAGTTTATTGGCTCACTCTCAATCAATCCATCACTTACTCACTCACTCACACACTCACTCACTCACCGGCAGTACTGGGCCAGTGTGAGGACGTAGCATCGGTCTTCGATGCAGGCCACGCTGTTGACGTCCTGGTGGCGCGAGGCAAAGATCTCGTTCTAGAGACGGATTACAGATTAACAGCACTAGTCAGTTACCACACATCTGCCTCCAGCCGCCTCACTGGGTCACATGCTGTCACTGCTCCGGCACTGCACTGCACTGGTTGTGCCCCGGGAAAACCAACCAGGAAGCCTCTCATTCAGAGTCAAACAGGCTGTGGCGATGAATGATACATTCGCTCACCTCACAATGCACGCTGGGGTTGTGGCCTCCTTGTGTGTGTTCCGGCCGGTAGTACCAAAACAAACTCATCATCATCTCTCCTGTGGCACAAAACAAACGAGTGTTAACCATAATGGAGGCGAGCTGATAAAGACCCGTCTCAGCGCTGTCTGCTACATAA
>OOFH01000765.1:0-11217 GCA_900323355.1 Merlangius merlangus
GTATCCCGCCGATTCATGTTAGGACTAGTATGTCTGCAACAAGCACTCAGAAGAGTAGCTGTGTAATGGGGCGAAATGTTAGGCCTCGTTGTTTTGAAGTGTGGAGGAAGGGTACAACTATCAGGACTAGGATGGAGAATAGAAGGGCGAGGACTCCCCCTAGTTTGTTGGGGATCGACCGGAGGATGGCGTAGGCAAATAAGAAGTATCATTCAGGCTTGATATGGGGTGGTGTGACAAGGGGGTTAGCGGGGGTGAAGTTGTCGGGGTCTCCGAGCAGGTTGGGGGAAAAGAGGGCGAGGGCTGTTAGGGCGATAAGGAGCAGAGCGAACCCTAAGAGGTCTTTGTAGGTAAAGTATGGGTGGAAGGGGATTTTGTCTGCATCAGAGTTGAGCCCTACGGGGTTATTTGAGCCAGTCTCATGTAGGAAAAGGAGGTGGAGTATTGTAAAGGCAGCTACGACAAAGGGGAATAAGAAGTGAAATGCAAAAAATCGGGTCAGGGTAGCGTTGTCAACTGAAAAGCCACCTCAAATCCATTGGACTAGGGTGTTGCCTACGTAAGGTACGGCAGACATTAAGTTTGTGATGACAGTGGCGCCTCAGAACGATATTTGTCCTCAAGGGAGGACGTAGCCTACGAAGGCGGTCATTATTACTAAAAGGAATAGTACAACTCCAATGTTTCAGGTCTCTATGAATAAGTAGGAGCCGTAATATAGGCCTCGTGCAATGTGTAGGTAGAGGCAGATGAAGAAGAAAGAAGCGCCGTTGGCGTGTATGTTGCGGATTAGTCATCCGTAATTTACGTCGCGGCAGATGTGTACGACGGATGAGAAAGCTATCTCGACGTTTGCGGTATAATGTATCGCTAGAAATAGTCCTGTTAAGATTTGGGCGGCTAAGCAGAGGCCTAGGAGAGACCCGAAGTTTCATAATGTTGAGAGGTTAGAGGGGGCAGGAAGGTCTACTAATGCATCATTAG
Source organism: Merlangius merlangus (assembly GCA_900323355.1). Taxonomy (NCBI): domain Eukaryota; kingdom Metazoa; phylum Chordata; class Actinopteri; order Gadiformes; family Gadidae; genus Merlangius; species Merlangius merlangus. Next base: position 985 of record OOFH01000765.1, read on the forward strand.
CAATCTTTAGAAGGGGATGAGTTTTTCGGAGGCTGGCCATTAAGGGTTCTTGTAGTTGAATACAACGGTGGTTTTTCAAGTCATTGGTCCTGGTGAGAGCCCGGGCAGGAATTTATGGCATATCTTATGTTGTCTTTTTTAGTTGGGATAATTGTTGGTGTAATTTCAGTAGCTTCAAATCCTTCTCCGTATTTCGGTGCTTTAGGGCTCGTCTTAATAGCGGGTGCGGGGTGCGGGTGTCTAATCGGGCATGGTGGGGCCTTTTTGGCTGTTGTACTTTTCTTAATTTATTTGGGAGGGATGCTTGTTGTGTTTGCTTATTGTGCGGCTTTAGCTGCGGAGCCTTACCCTGAGGCCTGGGGTGATGTGGAGGTTTTTGCAGCTGCATTATTTTATTTTCTGCTAGTGTTCGGGGGTGCCTTTTGATTCTTTGGGGGCGGATACGGGGCGGGTTGGGCCTCAGTTGAGGAGGTGGTTGCTTTCCCTGCTATTTTTGGGGATCCATTTGATGAGGTAATCAACTTCTCTGTTATTTCTGGGGACGCAGCCGGGGTTGGCATGCTTTATTCTTTAGGCGGAGGGTTGCTAGTGTTAAGTGCTTGGGTTCTTTTATTGACCTTATTTGTGGTGCTTGAGGTGACTCGGGGGCTGGCGCGAGGGGCGTTGCGGGCAGTTAGACAACTGCGACTAAGGTGGCTAGCACGAGGGTGATGAGGAAGAGGGTTAGGTAGGTTTTGATCAGGCCTTGCTGAATGTTGCTTGTTGAGGAAGCCAGGGGCATTGAAATATTGGCGACGGCTTTGGGGCCTGTTTTTTCTAGTCATGTCTGGTCAACTATTTGGTTGGCGATTTTTTGTCCTAGGAGAAGGCCAATTTTAGGGGCTTGGCGGTGAATAATGGCTGGTACGAAGCCCAGGGAAGTTGAGAAGTGGTGGGGGGTCCGTAGGGGTGTGGTTTTTAGTTGCTTGCTTGTTATTGTGGCTAGTTCGAGGGCGATAATTAGGCCGAGGACGGAGACGGCTAGGGCTGCTAATTTCAGTTCTGAGGGCATTGTTAGTACGGGGGTCTTGGTGAGGTTTGTGTTTAGTATAATTAAGAGGCCTCCAAAAATGCTTCCTCAGGCTAAGCGCATCAGGGGGCGGATAACTGCAGGGTTGTTTTCATTAATTGGGGAGAGAGGCAGAAATCGGGGGGTGCCCATGGAGACAAAGAAGATGACTCGGAGGCTGTAGATGGCAGTAAAAGATGTGGCGATAAGTGTCAGGATAAGGGCTCAGGCGTTAATGTGGGATGTGTTGAGGGCTTCAATGATTGCGTCTTTGGAGAAGAAACCGGCTAGGAAGGGGGTTCCTGTAAGGGCAAGACTCCCGACGGTAAGGCAGGAGGAAGTGAAGGGGGCAAGGTGGTGAAGTCCCCCTATTTTTCGGATGTCTTGTTCGTCGTTTAGGCTGTGGATTACGGAGCCGGAGCATAAGAATAATATGGCTTTAAAGAATGCGTGGGTGCAGATGTGGAGGAATGCTAGTTGGGGCTGATTTAGTCCGATTGTAACTATCATTAGGCCTAGCTGGCTTGAGGTGGAGAAGGCAACAATCTTTTTGATGTCATTTTGGGTGAGGGCGCAGGTGGCAGTAAATATCGTGGTAAGGGCGCCGAGGCAGAGGCACAGGGAGAGGGCCGTTTGGTTGTTTTCTATGAGGGGGCTAAGTCGAATTAAAAGGAAAATGCCTGCAACAACTATGGTGCTAGAGTGAAGTAGGGCAGAGACGGGGGTGGGACCTTCCATGGCGGCGGGGAGTCAGGGGTGGAGCCCAAATTGCGCGGATTTTCCGGTGGCGGCTAAGATTAGGCCGAGGAGGGGGAGGGTTATGTCCAGGTCTTTGCTTAGGGCTGACATTTGTTGGATGTCTCAGGCGTTGATGTTGGTGGCGAGCCAGGCCATACTAAGAATTAATCCGATATCTCCCACACGGTTGTAGAGGACTGCTTGAAGGGCGGCGGTGTTTGCGTCTGCCCGCCCGTGTCATCAGCCAATAAGTAGGAAGGATATAATGCCTACGCCTTCTCATCCAATGAATAGCTGGAAGAGGTTGTTGGCAGAAACCAGGATTAGTATTGCTACAAGGAAGATTAGGAGATACTTAAAGAATCGGTTGATAAGGGGGTCTGCGTGTATATATCATGTAGCAAATTCGAGGATTGATCAGGTTACATAAAGGGCGATTGGGATGAAGATAATAGAGTAGTGATCAAATTTAAAGCTGAGGGTAATATCCAGGGTTGTTGTTACTATTCAGGTTCAGGATGTAATTACTGTTTCTATGCCGGAGTTGAGGAAGAGGGAGAGAGGGGCTAGGCTAACCAAAAAAGCAGCCTTGACTGCCGTTTTTACATGAGAGGCGGCCCAGCCTGGACCAAGGGGGAGGGTTGTGAGCGAGGTAAGGAGGGGGTAAAGCAGGAGTGTAAATATGAGTAAGAGGCTTGAAGTGTACATTAAAGTGGTGGGGTGCATAGCTGCTACTTGGAGTTGCACCAAGAGTTTTTGGTTCCTAAGACCAACGGATGAGCTATTATCCTTTAGGAGCTCGAGGGAGCCTTGGGGTTTAACCAAGGGGGTGATAATTAGCAGTCTTCATTGCCATCGGGCCTTCCTCGGTGGGTTAGAGGGGTTTAACCTCTATTTTTAGAATCACAATCTAATGTCTTCATTAAACTAAACCTACAGGCAAACCAGCCTCAGAGAAGGGCAGGTTGAAGGATAAGTAGTAAGAGGGGAGCCAGGTGGAGGGCGAGTAATAGGTGTTCGCGAGTGTAGGAGGGTGGGAGGGCCAGCATGTGTCGGGGGAGGGGCCCCCGTTGGCTTGTCAAGAATATGTGGAGTGAATATGCAGCTGTAATAAAGGTTCCGGCTCCGGTGAGGATGAGGGAAAAGGGTGTTCAGTTAAATAAGGCGATGATAATTATTAGTTCTCCTATTAGATTGGGCAGAGGAGGGAGGGCTAGGTTTGCCAGGCTGGCAATAAACCATCAGCTGGTTATTAGGGGTAGTGCAACTTGAAGGCCTCGGGCTAGGAGCATCGTGCGGCTGTGTGTCCGTTCGTAGTTGGTGTTGGCAAGGCAGAAGAGGGCAGAGGATGCTAGGCCGTGGGCGATTATTAAAATTAGGGCGCCTGTAAATCCTCAGGGTGTTTGGATTAGGATGCCGGCAGCTACAAGGCCTATGTGGCTTACGGAGGAGTAGGCAATTAGGGATTTTAAGTCTGTTTGGCGTAAGCAGATGGAGCCGGTCATAATGACGCCTCAGAGGGCCAGCACAATAAAGGGGTAAATTATTTCTTTGGAGAGGGGCTCTAGTACGATTATTAGTCGTATTATCCCGTACCCTCCCAGTTTGAGGAGTACGGCAGCGAGGACTATAGAGCCTGCGATGGGGGCCTCTACGTGAGCTTTTGGGAGCCAGAGGTGTATTCCGTAGAGGGGCATTTTGACCAGGAAGGCGATCATACATGCTGCTCATCAAACTTTACTTCCTAAAGGCATGAAGAGCAGGGGTTTTGTGTAGTGGATAATTAAGAGGGAAAGGGTTCCTGTGTTGTTTTGGAGCATAAGAAGGGCAACTAGTAGGGGGAGGGAGCCTGCAAGGGTGTAGAATAGGAAATAGGTTCCTGCGTTGAGGCGCTCTGTTTGGTTTCCTCAGCGGGTGATGACTAGGAGGGTCGGGATTAAGGTTGCTTCAAATATAACATAAAACATAATTATTTCTGTGGCACTAAATGCTAAAATAAGAAAGAGTTGGAGTGTGGTGAGGAGGGAAATGTATATTCGTTGACGGTTTAGGGGTTCAGATGACAGGTGGTTTTGGCTTGCTAAAATTATTAGTGGGAGAAGCCAGCATGAAAGAACGAGGAGTGGAGTTGATAGGGGGTCTGTGGCGGTGTAGGAGTTAAGGGTGGTCCACCCGGCTTCTGTCGGGTTGTTGAGTCAGAAAAGGCTTCCTACAGCAATTAGTATACTTTGGGCGAGGGCGGTGGGCCATAGCCATTTAGTGGAGGTTAGTCACGTTGTTGGGAGGAGAAGGAGGGTGGGGGTGAGGATTTTTAGCATTGTAGGAGGTTTAAGTTTTGTAGGTGGTCGGAGCCGTGTGTGCGGGCGGTAGCTACAAGCAAGGCTAAGCCTGCACTTGCTTCACAGGCGGAGAAAGCTAACATTAGTATGGGCACCGTTGAGTATCCTGAGGCGTTTAGTTGAAGGGCCCAGAGGGATAGCCCAATAAATAAAACGAGCATTATTCCTTCTAAACAAAGAAGTGCAGAGAGGAGGTGGGTTCGGTGAAATGTTAGGCCCATAAGGCTAAGTATGAAGGCGGAGAAGATTGTAAAGTTTGTTGGGGTCATTTAGGCAATTGTGGGGTTTAACCACAGACTCTTGAGCCGAAATCAAGTATTTTAACTATACTAATTACCTATTCAGCTCATTCTAAACCTCCTTGAAGTCATTCGTAGATGAGTCCGAGGGTGAGAAGGGCCAGAACGGAAGTGGCTCAGAGGAAAGTCAAGGTTGGGTTGCTTAGCTGGTCGCCTCAGGGGAGGGGGAGGAGGAGGGCAATTTCTAAATCAAACAGAAGGAATAGAATGGCGATTAAAAAGAACCGTAGGGAGAAAGGCAGGCGGGCGCTTCCGAGTGGGTCGAAGCCGCACTCATAGGGAGAAAGTTTTTCATAGTCCGGGCTCAGTTGGGGAAGTCAGAAAGAGACGAGGATGAGGACTAGTGAGAGGGCTGAGGCAATAAAAATAACTGTTGAGATTAGATTCATTATCTTTCCTTGGATTTTGACCAAGACCGTGTGGTTGGAAGCCACTTATACTTATTGATACTAGAAAGATTATGAGCCTCATCAATAGATTGAGATGTACAGGAAAAGTCACACGACATCTACGAAGTGTCAGTATCATGCAGCTGCTTCAAAGCCGAAGTGATGTTCGGATGTAAAATGGAATCGGATTTGACGGAGAAGGCAGACGGCCAGGAACGTGGATCCGACGATTACATGGAGTCCGTGGAAACCGGTGGCTACAAAGAAGGTTGCTCCGTAAACACCGTCGGCGATAGTAAAGGGGGCTTCATAGTATTCCATAGCTTGGAGGAAGGTGAAGTAGAAGCCTAGGAGGATTGTGAGGGTGAGGGCATGGATTGCTTGTTTTCGTTCTCCTTCTACGATGCTGTGGTGCGCTCAGGTCACTGTTACTCCGGAGGCTAGTAGAACGGCGGTGTTTAGCAGGGGGACTTCAAAGGGGTCTAGGGTGGTGATGCCTGTGGGGGGTCAGCAGCCGCCTAGCTCGGGGGTGGGTGCTAGGCTTGAGTGGTAGAAGGCCCAGAAGAATCCGAGAAAAAAGAAGACTTCTGATGTAATGAATAGGACTATTCCGTACCGGAGGCCTTTTTGGACAGGGGGTGTGTGGTGGCCTTGGAAGGTGCCTTCTCGGATGATGTCGCGTCATCATTGGTATATTGTCAGTAAGAGGAGCACTAGGCCTAGGGTTATTAAGGTTGTTGAGTGGAAGTGGAACCATACGGCGAGGCCGGATGTTATTAAAAGTGCAGCTACTGCTCCTGTTAGGGGCCATGGGCTGGGGTCTACTATATGATATGCATGAGCTTGGTGGGCCATTAAACGTTTTCTTGTAGGTAGAGGCTTAAGAGGAGTACAAAGACGTAGGCTTGGATTAAGGCAACGGCTACTTCGAGTAGTGTTAATATGAAAAGTAGGATGGTTGTGAGAATCGCAACTGTTGGCATTAGGGTAAGAAGTACGAAGGCGGCAGAAGAAACAAGGTGAATAAGCAGGTGGCCGGCCGTTAGGTTGGCTGTAAGTCGAACGCCTAAGGCAAGGGGTCGGATGAAAAGGCTGATTGTTTCAATAATAATTAGGACGGGGATCAGTGGGGTGGGGGTCCCTTCTGGAAGGAAGTGTGCTAGTGCGTGGGTAATTTGGTGTCGTAGGCCGAGGATGACGGTTGCTAGTCACAGGGGGACAGCAAGACCCATATTAAGGGATAGTTGGGTTGTGGGGGTGAAAGTGTAAGGTAGAAGGCCCAAGGTATTAAGAGTGAGCAGGAAAATTATAAGGGCCGAGAGTAGTGGGGCTCATTTGTGCCCTCCTGTGTTGAGGGGGAGGAAGATTTGGCTAGTGAAGTTGCTGAGGAACCATCCTTGGAGGGTTAGTATTCGGTTGTTTAGTCATCGGCTGGTGGGAGAGGGGAAGAGCAGTCAGGGTAAGCTTAGGGCAACTATAATTAGGGGGATTCCTATAAATGTGGGGCTTGAAAATTGGTCAAAGAGGCTTAGTGTCATGGTCAGTTTCAGGGGGTGGTTTTAGGGGTTGTTACGCTCTGAGGGGTTGGTTCGTTGGGGAAAGAGTGTGCTATTACTTTTTGGGGTAGAATTGTTAAGAAAATTGTTCAGGTGAACATGAAAATCGCGAACCAGGGGTCAGGGATTAATTGGGGCATATCACTAAGGGTGGTTGGGAGGCACCGACTTCCAGCTTAAAAGGCTGGTGCTTGGCCCGAGTAAGCTTCTTAATGAGGCGTCTTCAAGTATTAGAGAGGATCAAGATTCGAAGTGTTCTAGGGGAACGGCTTCGACGACGATGGGCATGAAGCTGTGGTTTGCCCCGCAAATTTCTGAACACTGCCCGTAGTATACTCCTGGTCGGGCAGCAATGAAGGCTGTCTGATTCAGTCGTCCAGGCACTGCGTCCATTTTAATGCCTAGGGCTGGGACTGCTCATGAGTGAAGGACATCTTCTGCTGAGATTAAGACTCGGATGGGGGACTCAACTGGGACAACCATGCGGTGGTCTACGTCTAATAGCCGGAATTGGCCGGGGCTTAGGTCTTGTGTGGGGATTATATAAGAGTCAAAACCGAGGTCTTCGTAGTCGGTGTACTCATAGCTTCAGTATCATTGGTGGCCTATCGCTTTGATGGTAAGATGCGGGTCGTTAATTTCGTCTATAAGGTAAAGAATGCGTAGGGAGGGAAGGGCAATTAGGATAAGAATAACAGCGGGAAGGACTGTTCAGATAATCTCAACTTCCTGGGAGTCTAGAATATAGCTGTCTGTTAGTTTGGTGGAAATTATTGCTACAATAATGTAAAGTACAAAGGCGCTAATTAAAAATACGACCATTAGGGCGTGGTCGTGGAAATGTAATAACTCTTCTATTACGGGTGATGCCGCGTCTTGGAAACCTATTTGTGAGGGGTGTGCCATACTAGCTTGCGCTGGGGCTACGTGGGGCTCAAACCCACAACTGTGCCTCGACAAGGCAGTGTGATTATTTCACCAGAAGCCCATAAAGAAAGTGACAGAGTGGTCATGTGACTGGCTTGAAACCAGTAGATGGGGGTTCAATTCCCTCCTTTCTCGGGCTACGCGGGCTTGGACTTGTACGAAGGCGGGCTCCTCGAACGTGTGGTAGGGAGGAGGGCATCCGTGAAGTCATTCAACGTTGGTTGCGGTTATTTCTACGGCTAAGACCTCTCGTTTGGCAGCAAAGGCTTCTCAAAGGATAAAGAGGAACATAACCACTGCTAGAAGTGAGATTAGGGAGCCGATAGAGGAGACAGTGTTTCAGAGGGTGTAGGCGTCAGGGTAGTCTGAGTACCGTCGGGGTATTCCTGCAAGGCCTAGGAAGTGTTGGGGGAAGAATGTAAGATTTACGCCTGCGAACATGAGTCCAAAGTGAATTTTTGTTCAAGTGGTGTGGAGGGTATAGCCTGAGAATAGGGGGAACCAGTGGACGAAACCTGCCATGATAGCAAAGACGGCACCCATAGATAGTACGTAGTGGAAATGGGCTACTACGTAATATGTGTCGTGAAGAACAATGTCTAGAGAAGAGTTGGCTAGAACGATCCCTGTAAGTCCTCCGACTGTGAATAGGAAAATGAAGCCCAGGGCCCAGAGTATCGGGGTGTCTCATTTAACTGAGCCCCCGTGGAGAGTTGCTAGTCAGCTAAAGACTTTAACGCCTGTTGGGATGGCAATAATTATAGTTGCGGATGTAAAGTATGCTCGGGTATCCACGTCTATTCCCACTGTGAATATGTGGTGGGCTCACACGATAAAGCCAAGAAGGCCGATGGCTATCATGGCTCACACCATGCCCATGTACCCAAATGGTTCTTGCTTCCCTGAGTAGTAGGCTACAATGTGGGAGATTATTCCGAAGCCTGGGAGAATGAGAATATAGACTTCGGGGTGGCCAAAGAATCAGAATAGGTGTTGGTACAGGATTGGGTCTCCTCCTCCGGCGGGGTCAAAGAAAGAGGTGTTGAGGTTTCGGTCGGTTAGTAGTATTGTGATGCCGGCGGCTAGGACGGGCAGGGATAGCAGGAGGAGTACGGCTGTAATAAGGACGGATCAAACAAAGAGGGGTGTTTGGTATTGTGAAATGGCAGGGGGTTTTATGTTGATGATGGTAGTAATAAAATTAATTGCTCCCAGAATTGATGAAACGCCTGCTAGGTGGAGGGAGAAAATGGTGAGGTCAACGGAAGCGCCAGCGTGGGCAAGATTACTTGCAAGAGGGGGATAGACCGTTCAGCCTGTCCCGGCCCCGGCTTCCACCCCGGAAGATGCTAGGAGGAGCAGGAACGATGGAGGGAGGAGTCAGAAGCTCATGTTGTTTATTCGGGGGAAGGCCATGTCGGGGGCTCCGATCATTAGGGGGACGAGTCAGTTTCCGAAGCCTCCAATTATTAGTGGTATTACTATAAAGAAGATTATTACGAAGGCGTGTGCCGTGACGATCACGTTATAAATTTGATCGTCGCCCAGGAGTGCGCCTGGTTGACTAAGTTCTGCTCGGATGAGTAGGCTTAGGGCTGTTCCGACTATGCCGGCTCAAGCACCAAATACGAGATAGAGGGTGCCAATGTCTTTGTGATTGGTTGAGAAAAATCAGCGGGTGATTGCCACAGGTAGGATGGCTGAGTAAGCGGTGGATTGTAACCCCACATACAGAGGTTTGAGCCCTCTTCCTGTCAAGTCCGTAAGCCCTGGGGTGTCACACGTCAGATTGCAAATCTGAAGAAGTAGGCTAACGCCTACCGGGACTTTCCCCCGCTTCCCCGCCCTACAGCGGGGGAAAGTAGATGGATGCTCGCTGGTTTGAGCGCTTAGCTGTTAACTAAGAGTTTAAAGGATCGAGGCCTTTCTATCTAGTAAAGTCTTAGCTTAATTAAAGTGTCTGTTTTGCATGCAGGAGATGTGGGGTAGTATCCCGCAGATTTTATCAGGGGCTGGAGGGTTCTCACCTCCGCTGAGAGCTTTGAAGGCTCTTGGTCTGGTCCATCCTAAGCCCCTAGCAGAACATTAAAATTACAGTTGCTGGAGCGATGGGGAGGAGCATTGTGGTGACTATAGTGGAGGTTGTTAGAGGGAGGAGAAATTCCTTTGTGAAAACCCGTCAAGGGGCGAGGGCTGTGCAGGTGTTGGGGGAGGTAGTAAGTGTAAGGGCATAAGAGACTCGGAGGTAGAAGAACAGGCTAAGGAGAGCGCCGAGGGCGGCGACGGATGCTGTCAGTGGGAGGTCTTGCTTTGTTAGTTCTTGGAGAATTATTCATTTGGGGAGGAAGCCTGAGAGTGGGGGGAGGCCGGCAAGTGAGAGAAGGATCAGGGGTGTTACAGCGGTGAGTGCTGGTGTTTTAGCTCAGGAGGTGGCTAGTGTGTTAAGGGTAGTTGATGAGTTAGTTTTGAAGACTATGAAGGTAGAGAAAGTTATGAAGATATATATAGTTAGTGCTAGGAGGGCTAGTTGTTGACTAAATTGCATAACTAAGAGTATTCAGCCAAGGTGGGCGATTGATGAGTAAGCCAGAATTTTACGTAGTTGAGTTTGGTTTAGTCCTCCTCACCCGCCGACGAGAATGGAGGCTACGGCTAAAAAGGTAGTAAGGGCGGGGTTTACTGGTGCAACTTGGCAGAGTAAGATGAACGGGGCTAGTTTTTGTCATGTGGATAAAATGAGTCCTGTTGTTAAGTCAAGTCCTTGGAGAATGTCGGGGAGCCAGGCGTGGACTGGGGCTAGGCCTACTTTTAGGGCGAGGGCCATTGTGAGGAAGGCGGCTGGGAGGGGGTGGAAGTCAAATCCGATCTGTCATTGTGTTGTAAGGCAGGCATTTAATATGGTGGCGAAAAGGATAAGGGAGGCGGCGGTTGCTTGGG
>OOFH01000782.1:4239-14804 GCA_900323355.1 Merlangius merlangus
GAAAGGGCTCACATTTATGATAGACAGATCCTAGGTAAGAGTAACAGGAGGTCGTGTGGGGAGCTAAGGCGCACAGTGAGTCATACGGGGAGAATGTGAAGAAAAACAAATGCCAAGAAATGAGCCCTTAAATATAATTAAACTAACGCAATGTGGAATTATATCCGGAGGGACCACCTTATGTGATCCATTAGAGGACAGCACGGTGGATGCACGCAGCATACAGACACAACCTTTCCAATGCTTGGCCTTAACTTGTAACCTTTCAGGAAATGACTAATTTCAGAACGCAACTCAATTGCTGTTTCAGCATAGACTGTACGATGGGAAGCACACAATAAAAAAATAAAATGCTTCCAAGGATTTAATCGACTATCCGTTCTTGAAGTGGTCTTTTCTTTTTGTCGCCAGGTGAACACAAGACATTCAGAACCAAGCAAATGCATTTTTAAGAGATACGTTACAGGTATGTACGTTACAGGTATGTCTTGGCTTTGTTTTATTACTATTATAGTGCTTCTGTGTTATTTTATTCTCACCTGTAAATAGAGCGTTTTAATTAGCGTTTTAAATTGTTTGAGTGATTGCCCTGTCTGTCACGTATCTGTGGAAGAGTTTTGACTCACAGCTTCAGTTGGCAGCCTTAACCGTCACCTTTCAATACTTAAATATCACTTCAATAAATTAAGTCATATTACAGAAAGAAAATATTGAGTAGTCCATATTTTTTAATCCAACCAAACTCAAAGTAAAAAAGTGGGTGTTGCAAATAGTAGTTGTCTGGATATGTTTTCTGACTGAGGGGGATGTTATATTCTACAGACACTGGCTTAGATAACGTGCTTGACATAATATAAAGTTGGATATCCCAGGGTCAAACTCCAAACAGCCGCTTTTTACCTTCCAGATTCATCCCAGCTTGAAGGCATTTTCGGAAGCGGCAAGCCGGACAGTTCTTCCTGCGGATCTTGTCGATGATGCAGTCGTTCCTGCCCGCGCACAGATAGTTGTGTTGTCCTGTTTGGGAGAGAGAGAAGAGGAGGAGAGAGAGAAAAAGGGAGGGAAGGAGAGAGAAATAGCTAAAATGGTTTAAGGAGGATTAGCTTTAGCTGGGCATATTGGGACTACACTGACCACCTGTTGATCCCGAGCAGACCTGACAAAGATCTAGCATGTGCTCACCTGTGGTGAGGAGAGGTCAAGGAGCTGCTGCTATGACATCATTATGGAGCCTTCATATTATAACTATACCTCTTTCATCATTTGCAGAAGCCCTACCTTGCTGAGCTTTGACCTGGACATGTGCATGCTTCAAGGGTAATTATAGCATTGTGGGAGGGCTTGTTTGCTTCTGTTCCGTGAAATCCTGCTACTACGATTTTCTATTGGTTTAAACACTCAAAATATGAACACTTCCTATCCTCCCTTAGAGTACATCCATAACATATATAATGATGTAGAAATGCCCCCCTTTCCCCTCACTTTGGTTTGGTTAGATATACACGACTGGTAGGTAAATAGCCTTGCAGGGTCTTTGAAGAGAATCACAAACTCTACCAAGGCCACAAGGCCACACTAGCCCCATTATAAAAAGATGCATGAAAGAAGGGTTTGTACGCAAACCGCCTGATGAGTATCATATGAGTCCAATTTTTTCACATCCTTTTGGCTGTTTAGTCCTCACATAATTTTGGTTGCACACCATAAATATACAGAGACACAGGCAGCCAGGCAGCTCCACTGATTCCATCTGAGTAACAAACCTTGTTTTGATACAACTGGGCACTGAAAGGTGTTGAAAGCTGGAATTCAATCAGGAGCCTTCCAGAAGGGTTGTTTGTGGGTTCGTGTAATTTATTGTGACTCACATTAGCCAAAAAAACACAACACACAGGTCATTTATATCCATCTCCAAATGAAACGCAACATCTCCATAATTACTCTGCGGTCAAGCAGGAGTCCCAACATGCTAATCCATTAAATAGTTCCTCAAAAGAGCTTAACATGACGGCATCCCGCACACCACGTGAGACACGCGCACGGCCGCTATCGCTCCGTGATCAGCTGACTGGCACCTCTCCTCGGTAGATAATAGACAGATCATCGGTCTGCTCAACTATCCAAGTGCTTATATTGTACGGCTAAACCTCCACGAGGCGGTCTGCTGTGGTTCTTCTTGAGTAAAAGTGGTGGAGAAACATGTAATCCAAAGGTCTGTGGGTCTGTTGGATTCTAAAACAAGACCTGGAAACTGGCGATGCCCCAAACCGGAGTAGCATTGGTACACATTTATCTCTTGGCCACCCAAAAATAGATCATGCAATAAAACACCTTTAAGTATGATGATCATCAATAGCTGGTATCCAATGGAAATAAAACGTTCAAAATAATTAAAATAGTTTCACATGTAAACTATTTTAAAAGGTATTTCATTATTATATATATATTAAGAATATTTAATGGGTAAACCCTAATTTGGGAAATAGATAATAGGCAATTCTCATCTATTATTTATTTTCCATTGACTTGTTCTAAAGCCCATCAAGTTCTACTTGATGTTGCAGAACACAGATTATGCAAAAAGCCATTTGAAATAATGTGTGAGCGGGCATGAGAACCTATAAGCTCACCGAGATGTTTTCCTATTTTTATCATGATCCAAGTGAATACACGCTTGAGTTACATGTTACGTCAGCAAGATGGAAAACATAGCTGCTCACATTCCGTCAAGACTGCAGCCAACGTATCATACGCAGTTGAGAGGGTACAAATCGAGGAGCTATATTTAACATACAAATTAAAGTAATGCTGCTACAACTGCTACTCAAGAAATGTGTCCTCTCTGTCCCTTTGTTCTGTTTTGTATATATTCTCTCCCATGTATTGCTTAACATGCATGGGGGAAGATTGAAGTTATAAGCCATGACTGTACATGTGATTTCAAAGACGGTCCTAACACAAAGCGATTTGCCTTTTAACTGTGGTGGAATCAGGAAGAAACCGTGCAGAACCAGAGAGCCTGCTGCTGGAAACCCATGCTCCTAATCTGCCAACATACTGAGCCCTTGTCGGCTGCGGTTTATATCCAGGGTCATGAAAGTCAGCCACTTGCCTTGTGGCTACCATGCTGGCTTCTTAGGTAACCATAAGCTCCCAAAAAAGTCGGACTTTCTGACTGGTCAATGGAGCTCGAACATGGTACATTCTGTCTGGGAGTCAAACACAACTACGCAAAACGTACTCAAAATTTATAATCTTTGTCCACATTGCAAATGTCGAGTGACACTGCAGGAATTATCAGCAATTACTGCTTTTTTAAAAATACATTCTTAATACATTACAGCAGTCTTGGTTTATGCACTGTTCCCAACCACAATCTACACCTTCCTTGGGGCACTCGTATCGCCTTTTTCACAACTTTCCAGAGAAACAACGAATTGGACCTGATCCCATGGATATGATCTGCCTCTAATCCTACTGTGAGCCGCGAACTACACATGGCTACAAAGAACCATCACGGCAGGTTGAAAACCTACTGCAGCAGGTCGGCTCCCTACTAGTCTGATTGTAATCACAGACATGTTTTACTAACATGTCTTTGCTTAATCCGAAGCACATCATAAAAGATAAAGGTAAAGGCAATCCTATCGACAACAGGAATTTTACAAAGTCAAAAGCTTTTCAAGAGGACATTGATATGTTTTGCTTGTTTGCTTGGTACATTGTGGACAAATATTATATAGAAATTCATAAAATATATTTGACATAATTACATAGTCTGATTGATTTGGTAATCGTATTTACTAAAGAAAAGGCAATAATCAATAATGTACTGTTTTAATGTTCTGTCGCATTTGGAGACCTCTGTCTATGTCTATGAATTTTAATTGAATAATCCCCTGAAAAAGTATGCTTAACATCAATCATTGCCAATTAACATTTACTTATTTGTTAGATTAGCTGCAAACATTAACATCTGAATCACATGTAGAAAGGGTTCCTGTTTTAGGTCAATCAAGAACATTACAATCAGCTGAAGTTCTAGTTGGTATGATTAAAGGTGTATTTATTTACCATCTGTGTTTTGTCGTGCCCTCCATCCTTCAGCATAGAGACCAAACCGGAGGACAGCAAGGGGGAGAAAAAAGAAAACCATACCGTCAATACCTCTGCCGACAACAGACACAGTCATCATCTTACCATCACTTACAAAACCAGGCACAGTTAACATGTATGAGCTATGCATAAAGGACAATTTTACAGAAAGAAAAGACTCAAGAGTGCAATCCCCTGCATGAGTCAATGTTTATCATTGTTATCACCACCACAAGGGAGTATTTGCAGCAAGCGTGCTAGTAATAAGCCTCATTAACACACGTCCAGGACGTGTGTTAATGTACGACCAGCAGTACTCTGGTATGACTCTGCATTGACGCCCCCAACACAGGTCAGCCCATCTCCACCTCTAACCACCTCAGCCCAGGGGGTGTGGTGTGTTCATATGACCTTTTAAGTTTCTCCTCCATTATTACTTCATTTCTTTTGTTTGGAGTACACATGGCTGACAAGGGCATTTGACTGGCAGACATTAGTTAAAACTGGAACTGCGTCTTGCATGTGGAAGATGCATCTGTATACATCAAGTTGAATAGATGTCATGAACAAAAACATTTTGAGCCGCATATCCGAGCTGTCACGTCTCAAGGTAATGCACGCGTATGTTTCTGTTTGCTTTTGACCGACCCACAAAGAAGTTGATATATTTGTTTTAGCTTTTACCATTACATGTTATATTTTGAAATACATCTGTTTATAACCGTTTTCTGTACACTATATTACAATTTGTAGTGACAATGACTAAAATGATGAGTGACATTTTGACGTTCCATTTGAGGTTCTCCAGGGAGGTGAAAGCGCCTGACAGCAACGGCTGAGCAAACATTCTTGGAAGGAATTATCTCTAATCGCTTAGAGAAGTATAAAAACATTATACGGCCTCACCAACATCAAGAAACGCATCCCTCTACCTTCCCCCCTGTCCTGCTGGTTCCAGGGACAGGCGAAGAGCCTGCTGAGGACACTCAAGGGAACATGGTATCATCCTCATGATCCTTAAGACCTCTGAGGGAACCTATAGCTCCTCTTTAATCTTAGCCTCAGGCAGGGGAAGGTTCCAGAGGAAGATCTCCTGCCTTGTTCAGGTATCTAAGAACTCTTCTCTAAACAGCAGAAAATGACTGAAGACCATTGGCCCGAGCATCACACCACCCTGCAGTTGGGCTTCTGCCCGAGCTCGGAGTTGTAGACGCCCTCATCTGCTTCAGTCAGCCTACTCTCACCTGGAAAACAACAGGCTGCACTGTGAGAATGTTTGTTGACTACTCCAGTGCCTTTACAAAACCCTGACAAACTCCTAGATTAGGAACTGGGTTCAGCACTATGCTGAACCCTGCTTCCAACCTGGGGGAAGAACTGGGGGTGTTGGAGGGCTACAAACACCTGGAGAACAGACCTTACTGGAAATGTAACCCTTGGTTGTGTACAGGAAGGGATGGCGCACATTCTACTTCATGAGGAAGCAGAGGTCTTTCAATTTGTGAAGCAATATGTTGCATATCTTCTACCATTCCATTGGGGCAGCAGCATCCAAGCTGGCAACTCAGAGCAACAGGGAAAAAACGGCGGGCTCTGGGGCGGGACAGGGGGCACCTACAGTTGGTTTTGCAGCGAAGAAGGTTGCACAAGCTACTCCACATATTGGAAAATATCTCACACCCCCTACACAACATAATGGTTTCACAACGGAGGGTCTACAGTCGGGGGCTCCTCCAGCTCTGCTGTCCCAGGAGGTCATCCCTGCCCACAGCACTGACCTCCCACGAGGACTCCCCTCTGTGCCTGCTGCAGGGCCACTCACTGCAGGGCCAGTCACAGCAGGAACTCCCATCCTGAGTGGGCAGTGCACGATGCGCATTGTAATTTAATTTGGATTTAAATAGAAATATCGTGCCATCTGGTAAGAATTATACATCCATTGTATTATATTGTTATCTAAAATAATATTTTTTATATTTGTATATGGGTTGTAATTCTGTTATACCTCCCGAATTGTGTGTTTTTGTAAGTTTGTCATTCATGTGAATGCTGCTGCAACACTTAATTTCTATTTGGGGAACAAATTAAGTATCTCTATATTCTATTAAAGGGAAGTTGAAGCAATTATAAAAGGAAAACAATTATAAAATCTAATATCATTGTCACATAATCGATGAGCCTACCGCCATTGTGTGTTATTTTCAGATAATCAATTCATTACAAAACAAACTTCTACAGGAAAATTGACCTTTTGACCTTAAGCTTTTTTTTGGAAGTTTAATGTCAATAGAAACTTCTAAACAAAGAGGATCCAGGAAAGAGGACATTGATGCTAATAAAATGGCAAACATTGGCTGCCTTAAAGGTAGGGTATGCGATTTTTGAGAAAACAGCCGTTCAGACTCCGTTGCGTGCTCTCTGGTCCCTCCCTGCCACGCTACCTGCTGTAGCTCCTCCCTCCGAACGTCAGTTATGCGCGTTCATGTGAATTCAGATACATTGATAGGAAGACGAAACGCCATGTCCGATTCCGAAGTAATTAAACATTAGTGCTGATAACTACATAATAAATGGTATCCGGGGAATGGGGAATTTATGGGCCGTTGATGAAGACATTGCTACTCAGTTGTTGTCCGCCGTAGTAGTGCAAAACTGTCAGACTGCTAGGCTCGTGAACGCTAACGCAGGAACGAGCGAACGTCGGTGCCTTCCTCCAAAGCTGTACTGAGGCAATCCCATACGTCAAAGGACTAGCTATCCTTAACGATTGTGAGTAAAACCACAAGTTACTCAAAAAACTGCCAGAATGGATTGTTCAAAAGTGGAGTTCCTGAGCAGAGAAGCATGGATAGCTTGTAACCCTATTGCTTCTCCATTGTTGATACATTTTAAGCTAGATAGAATCCCAAAGAGAGCCAAAGCCTTCAATACACACATACAACCAAAGAGTTTTGCTCAAGAGAAACAAGAAGCAAACAGCAATAAACCAAAATCCCCTTGCTTCGTCTGTAAAAGTGAAGCTCATGGCATCACAAAGTGTCCCACTTTCACAGCTAAGAGTATTGAAGATGAAAGGGCATTTAACCATGAAAATCGGCTCTGCTTTGGATGTTTGAGAAAGGGTCACATGACCAAGGATTGTAAGAGGCGACACGTGCAACACATGCAACCGTCGTCACCCAACCTGCTTACACGAAGACATGAAACAAAGACCCGTCGAAGCAATAACGAATAGCTCCACTTCCACAGAGGAACATGCAAGCCAGGAAACACACAAAGTCATATCCCATACATTAACAAAACGTGCATCTGCTACCTCAAGTATCGTCCCAGTCTTTGTGTCTTCAGTACAAGAACCACACAGAGAAATACTTACATACGCGATACTAGACACACAAAGTGATTCAACATTTGTCTTAGATGATGTACTTCATAAATTGAATGTGGATGTCCAACCAGTAAAACTGAAACTTAGTATGACAGCAATTGACACAATCATATGGAGTAAGAGTGTTCATGGTCTACAAGTTCGAGGACTCCACTCTGAGAACCATATTCAACTACAGCCGTGACTTTATCCCGGTGGATAAGTCTTATGTTCCAACGAAGGAAACCGCATTACTGTGGCCTCATCTCAGAAGCTTGGCAGATAATTTACCACCCCTTCAAGACTGATGTAGGGCTCCAAATTGGATATGGCTGTCCAGCAGCACTAGGTCCTCGTGAGGTCATCTTAGGTGATGAAAAGCAACCATTTGCACAGAGATCTAGGATCTAGGATGGAGAATAATAGGCTCATCAACCCCCCACTTAGACAGACAAGGAAGTCAGAGCTTTGTGCATCGACTCACATATAAAATAACTGCCAGTTCCATCGACAACAGATGTTCTAAAGGCCCTGGAATCAGACTTTATTGAGAGAACTTATGAGGATAAATATGTGTCCTAAGAAGATGTTCATTTCATACAGTTCCTCAGTAACCACATCACACAGAAGGAGAACGGGCATTATGAAATGCCACTCCCCTTTAAACAGTCCGCCCAACCTGCCAAACAACAAAAGGTTAGCCACGGTTCGCCTGCAGTGTCTCAAGAAAAAATTAAAGGCCAACAAACAATACTGTGATCAATACAAAACATTCATGGAAGAAACCATTAACAAAGGTGATGCAGAGCCTGCCCCTTGGACATCCGAGGGACAGACAGAGTGGTTCCTGCCACATCATGGCATCTATCACCCCAGAAAACCAGATAAGTTGAGAGTCGTTTTTGACTGTTCGGCCAAATTCCATGGTGTTTCTCTAAACGACACACTGCTAACTGGTCCTGATCTAATCAATCCTCTGGTAGGAGTACTTTGCAGATTCACGAAGGAAGCTGTAGCCATCATCTGTGACATTGAAAGAATGATTTATCAATTCTCTGTTACTCCAGAATCCAGAAATTATCTGAAATTCCTTTGGTGGAAAGGTGGTGATCTGGAGAAGGAACCTAAGGAGTACAGGACGGCAGTTCATCTCTTCGGAGACGCTTCATCTCCAGGATGTGCCAATTTTGGTTTGAAGCATCTAGCGCGACATCACAAAACTGACTATCCCAATGTCTTCAACATTTGTGGAGAAAAACTTTCATGTTGATGACGGTTTAGTCAGATCAGAAACTGATCACTGAGTCGCAAGAGTTGTGCAAAAGAGGAGGCTTACGCCTTCACAAATTCAACTCAAATGAAGAAGCAGCGCTCTCTTGCTTAGATCCCTCTGAAAGAGCAGCAAACATTGAGCCTCTAGGATTTGATCCAACCCCATCAGAACATGCTCTCGGCATTCAATGGTCGATAAAGGACGACACGTTTAGCTTTAACATCAGCTTGAAAGATCAGCCTTTAACTCGTCGTGGTTGTTTGTCATCGCCTCTCTCTACGATCCACTCGGATTCATCGCTCCATTCAGCCTAAGTGGAAAACGTATCCTTCAAGAGCTTTGTCACAGAGACATCGGATGGGATGACCCACTCCCAGAAGATATAAAGCCACAGTGGGAGGAATGGATAAATGGTCTTCTCAAGTTGAAAGAGGTCTCAATTCTAAGGTGTTATCACCCACATGGCTTTCAAAACATTGTCAGTGTAGAGTTACACCATTTTTCAGATGCCAGCTGTGTAGGATATGGTGCATGTTCTTACCTCAGGTAAATAAATGACAAGAATGAAGTCCATTGCAGTCCTGTGATGGCAAAGGCAAGGGTTGCACCCTCAAAGGTATCGCAAGACTTGAACTTGCAGCAGCGGTGGTTTCTGCAAAAGTAAGCGTCATGTTAAAGGGTGAGCTTGACATGAAAATTGATCAAGAATTTTTCTGGACTGATACGCAAGTTGTGCTTGGGTACATCAACAATGATGCCCGTAGGTTCCACATATTTGTTGCAAATTGTGTTCAGCTGATTAGAAATAATAGTAATCCCAGTCAGTGGTATTATGTGGATACCAGTGTTGGGAACGTTACTTTAAAAAAGTAATTAGTTATAGTTACTCACTACTTGTTCCAAAAAATAACTGAGTTAGTAACTGAATTACTCTATAATAAAAGTAACTAGTTACCAGGGAAAGTAACTATTTGCGTTACTGTAAAAAAATAAAGTTGCTATATGTGAAAGAATTTGGATTTTTCTGAGCAGTTTTCACTTGGCCTTAATGTGTTAAATGGTTGAACTGCCCATTCAATGCCCTGATATACTTCCAACTGAGTCCCCGTCCTAACTAACCCGGGTAAATCTACAAACGCATCAATATTTATCTGTTTAGTCCTTCTGTCCACACTAAAACTGAGAATTCCGACACTGAAAACGATGCTTTTTGAAAACGATCGCTGAGGTGAATAAATGTGAAAACGCTGGGTTCGCGTTGTAGTGTGGACAGGGTCAACGGAGGCTTTCAGAAACGATGACGTTTGGTTGCCATGACACTGCCACAAGCTTGCGCTTGTGCTCGAGACCGAGACGCTCATCAAAAAAATGGCAGGTGAAATGCAAATGAGGATCTCTCTGTACAATGTACTTATTTATCTCCAGAAACAACACACATTTACTCGGGTTAGTGTGGATGGGGCCTGGATTTCAATTTGCTTGATTGCAAAGGCTGTGGAACATCTGCCGATTACTACAGAAAATGCCAACTTTTCATCGGATTGCTCCGGACTCGCCATTTCTGCTGCTTCATCGAATCTCTTTGGTGTGTGCTTTTGCGTGTTTGTGGCGCGCATGTCCTGGCTTGTGTGTAAAAACACTGGCTCCGATTGGCTACCATGAAACATGACTCTGCCTTATAGCCAATCATAATCGCTTATCTCGTTGTTAACCCACCCGGTCTCCTCACTAGCAGTTTGCGTTTGGAGCCAGGGGTGCGTTCGGATTATGCAGTTTATTCAATCAATTCATAGTAACGCACTGCATTTTTCGTACAGTAACGGAAACGGC
>OOFH01000785.1:0-10367 GCA_900323355.1 Merlangius merlangus
ATGCCCCGCGGGGCCGCCGCGAGGCGGAGCTCACCGTGGCTCCCTCGGCAGGGGCCCCCAGGATGCTCCCCACCGCAGCCCTCTCGCACTAGCAGCACCAGCTCCCTCCCCAGCAGACGACACAGCCTAAGTCGGAGTCCTATGAGGATTACCAATCCTATTAAGAATCCTACCCGGAACCCGACTACGAGTCCTACGAAAACTATTACCGCCAACAACCTGCACCGGCAGTTACCGAGTACTACGACTACGGCCACGGAGAGCCCCAGGGGCCCACGTACGATGCCTAAACTCAAGATGATTGGGAGGGGTCATGGCCCAATTCTGGATCCGGAGGGAAAGTCCCTCCTGCCAGGCAGTCCAAGGGAGGATACAGGGAGCATCCATATGGAAGGTACTGGATGGCTTCTGGTAGAAAGCTGCTCCAGCAACGGTCTACAATTGTAACTCACTTTTAACTTTTAAAAAAGTCATTTCCTTCTTGTTGGTTCCCTTTTTAATGTTTATTTTACACAACTTTATTTTTATTTCTACTAAACTATAGGAGATGTGTCGGGCGCATTGCAGCGTGCCACATTAATCTGCAAATGCAGGACGTTTTGTTGTTTATAGCGTTTCATAAAATGTTTTAGTGTGGTTGGCGGTTTAGGTCTAGGATCCTGGTTACATTTAATATAATCAGATAAAGTAATGTTTAGGCATTTTTTTAATGGTTATCATTTCACTTAGTTCCCAATAATATGTGTTTGTGGCGATTTAAGCAGTCTTATTTGGGCTGCATTTCAAATGTCGTCAATGAACCGACAAAAAAGGAATATTGCGAGTGTCCCAATGTAACTTCCTTAAATAGACTGGTTTAAGATGCAAATCCTTATGAAATCAAAACGTGTAGCGGTATGCTGTTCTGCATTTTTTTTTTGTATATTTAATTTTTATCTAAATCACATTTTGAATTCGGCTCGACTCGTGAAATCGTCTTCAAAACAATTACTTTTTACTCCATTAACATTCATTTGGCAACACCAGGAATTTGTGTCCTTTAACAATTTATTTTCTAAAATTGATCCGCAATCTATTTTTTGTTCTAAATTCAGTGAAGACTAAAAGGACCTGTTAACGGTTTAATAATCTGCTGCCAATTCAATATTATGTGCATAATCCCAGGACATATGTTTGTTCTTAAGTCGCATAGTTTCCAAAAGTATTGTGTGCTCTATGCTAAATAGGATACTAAATATATCAAACATTTGTGTTGCTGCATTGCGTTGTATCAATAAAGCCTAGTACATTCTTCTCATTCTAAAATTCGTATTTTGCATTTGTTGTATCAAAATATTATATACATTTTAGTTTAGCACTTTTTTTTATGCTTTTGAATAATGATTCCAACCAAAAAAACGTCATTTTGTTTAGCAAAGACCAAAAAGCAGCCCGTGCAAACCCTTTGAGTCCTGGGATTCTCCTCTACAGTGTTGTCATTACTATCCTCCAAAAATAAAAGGTTATTATTGTGGTATTGACAAAAAGCTGTTTGCCATTTGATAATATAGTGCTCTAACATGTATATTGTCGTCAACCTTTAGCTAGCATACCTCTTGGAGCTCCCAGAGAGCCACGTATCTTCAACCATTTGAAATGACTGAGTTTCATCAGTATTTCAAATCAAGCTTACAGGGATCTTACTTGACTGATGCAAAGTCATGCTGGATGTTTTTGTTATAAAAGAAAAAAATCGCAGAGGGGAGGATTCTAAAAGCCAAAAGATCGCCACAAGAAGGTAAAACCTAACCCCAACACTCATCTGTTAGATTTATGTTTTGTTTTCTGTTTTAAAATTCAAGTCATGCAAGTCACCCAAAACTGTTACCCTAAAAAAAAACGCTTAATTAAAAGCTGCTATTAGTAATGTATTCCGAGCAAAATTAGCTGTACAAAACAACCAGAAATGGTTGTAATGCAAGTCTTGCTCAAATAACAATGGTCCATTCATTTCACTGCAAAAAAATAACTTGAATTTCTTTTTTTATAGTGAAGAATACACTCAAATCGTGTGAACCAAAATAATCTTTCAGCTCAAGTTGCATGATCCTGTTATAGAATGTCACTGTTGCATGCGTCTGGTCCAGTGGTGCGCTTGCATGGCCTAGGCTCATTTGGTTTTTCTCTTCCTAGGTGGTCGATGCGTACAGTGGACGTTGGAATACTGTGTGCTATACCTCAGTGAAAGAATGATGGTAATTGAAGAGTCACACTCATTACTTGATCATTGGTAAAAAGTCATGGGCAATAAATGTTCTTGTTGGGAAATTTGCATGAGACTATAGGTTGGTTGTGTTTAAATGTGGAAAGTTCTGGAGTGCATTTTGATTAAAATGTCTTTTTATATATATATCCACTGTTATTACGTGTGACTGAGGGGCATTAAGAGGCAAAAATATTAACTTTCTTAATTCATACTTATGGGTGATCTTTCACATGTCTCCAAATGCAAACCCGATGCATGCATAGAAATTGTATGCAAAGCTGGCGTCTGTATGATTATTTTTTTTGAGATGATTATTACTAATGATCATCTTTTACATACTAAATGCATTAAGCACATTGCTGCTCTCAATTATGCTAATTGGGGAGTATGGAATAATTTGTGATGGCATGTATTTTTTTGGAAGGAAATGGATCGATGAGATTTGATTGGTCCCAATTGTTTACATCATTTCCTCTGTTTTCAGGTCTTGAAAGGGCACAGGAGGTGCAAATGCAACTGTATTTCCGACAGACAGGTTTCACAGACACAACTATTTTCAGTTGCTAATTTGCCAATGATCTTTTTAACTTGAAACATTTTTATGAAGTTTTTTTACATATTACAATTGAGTACATCATTTTACTACTTTTTACATTTTTGCTACAAAAACAGGTTTAAATGTTTGTCTAAAGTTTGCTGCTCATTACAACTTGACATAAACTTTATCTGAAATTTCTGTCTTGTTTCTAATTCTTACAAAACATGCTGAAACATTGAGATGTATTTTTGCAGGAGTCTGAAAGGAGTTACTGCAAGGACAAGAGTGCCTCTAGAAATGTATTGAAGCCAATTGTTCGGAATGAAACTGAAGTGTGCACATTTATCTGCCCCGGTTACGGCATAATATACCAATATTTACCTCTTGCACTGTACAAAGAGTTAACTAATCTGTGGATTTATTTAATCTTGTTTTAAAAGTTACAATTGTTATGTATTTTTCGATGGCATTGAGGTCATTTAATTCTAATGTTATCAGTTAACATCACCATTTAGTATAAACTAAATATGAATACATGCACAACCTGCATGTTTTTCTTGTGTATATAAACACTAGTCTATAAATAAACCTCGTCGTAGCCTACTTATAATTTTGACCGCCGCCACGTGCCGTAGTGTCTCACAATCGCTCAACGGGGAAAATACATACAGTTGGGGAACGGAGGCGTGGACAACGCCAGTGTCTGCACATCTGTCTGCTTTCACACGGATTCCTTGACTGAGGTATTCCAGGGATCACTATTTCACTGGAGTTAGCGTTAAGGCTTAACACGAAGTTAAGTGAATGGCTGAACTCTGACCGTTTCTTCTCGTGTTATTGTCTCTTTAAAACACTCCCCTCCCACGTGACCAAACCTATCCGCGCCCCCTCTCCAACACTGGTAGCTATTTCACATCAACAATGAGTATCCTCGTTGATTATAATGACATTCTCCCAGTTATTTCCACGTGGAACCGTAGAAATCCTTGTTTTTAATCCCGAACGCCTCACCGTATCGGAGCTCCTAACATAGACCACTACTTGCCACTGGGTAAGAATGATCTACTTGTGATTTCCTCTGCTTTTGGTTTGGGGTTAGGCTAGCTAGTCAGCTAGCAAGGCCTCAGTCTTTTGTATTTTGTCGAGCATGCATGTTCCCATCTTGGCGGAAAGATAGCAGTTGGTGGATTATTGTAGGAACACGTTTTGCATTCAGCCCCCCGCGGGGTTATACATCTCCACGTTTCCGAGGACCCAGGTTAGTCTGCAAATTATGCAACGAGCCACAGAGCTAGCAAAGTCAGCTTCCGCAAACTTAACCTTAATAAAAACAACGTGAGGATGCTAATGTAAGTTTGGCAATGCTCAGTATTAAATAATAATGGGGTTTAAGCGGGTGAGGTAATATTGCAATGGGTATGTTTGACTTTAGCTAGGATTCAGTGAAAGCAAAATGAAGATGCGATCTAATGAATGTTTAGGGTCATAGATTCCAAAATACACCACTGCATCTTGACTATCTCAAAGTGTATATCAGTAATTGGATGGCAATGTTATAAAGGTAGCTGGGAGTCATGGAGGAGGGTTCATGGGGTTTGCGGTATCTCTTCTTTCCTAGTTATCAGCGCCTTCAAGTGAAGAAAACAACCAACCACAACAATAAACATTGAAGCGAGGGCTGTCTGCTATGGCTGGTGGAAGGAGAGGAGCAAACCGCACCGCTTACTGTAGGTCACCACTGAACAGTGAGCCAGGCTCCGTGAGCAATGGAAATCATTCCACGAGTTCTCCTGTAACGGGGGTGCGTTCACGAACAAGGTGAGAGGACTCGTGAATCCTGTGAGATAGAGGGGTTCAGCATTTGGAGCCAGCACACTAGGGGGTTTGGTCATAAGGAAGGATAATGTAATACGTGACCTCATGAAGTCCTTTATTTCACAGTTGAGCGGAGACAAACCCATTATATGATAATAGTATACGTAACACATGCTTAAAACCATAGTTGTATATAGCGTATAAGTATGTATCTTGGAATATGTAGTATAACTCCAGTTTCTAGTAACACTATAATTGAGACTACCCTTAATGCACCAAATCTTTTCTTACAGGCCAGGCCTTTAGACCCTTTTCACAGAGGTCTCATCAAAGGACTAGTCTCGCTATAACTGACCACCTACTGTGGTCAGGGGGTTTCTAAATGCAATTTAGTGGTTTGAATGGTGGGGAGAATGGCCGCTTACAGACCACCAATTACATTTGACAGGAGTTGACCCCTTCCATTGAAATCTGGCTCTCCCTCCTCCATACGGAGAAAACTGGAGATATAGCACAGAGCGCATTTTAAAATAGAAAATGGCAGTGTTTAGAGACTGAGTTAATAACACCAATGTGTTGTGTATGTGTTGTCTTCACTAGTTTAGTTAGCTACCCGTGCTCTGCTACACCAATGTAGCAAAGCCCTAGTTAGCGTTATAAGCAAAACCTGTGTTTGTCCTACGATGAAACCTCCAGGAAAAGGGTCTCTGGTCAGCAGGCCAAAGCTGCCTCAAAACAGAATGACCTCTAGTCAGGCCCCGTCTTGGAAGTAGTCCTCCTGTATTCAGACAAGCTCTCGGCCCTCCCTCAGGAACGGCTCCGGAGCGGGCATGTCCAGCCCCCCCCTGGCGACCCAGACCGTGGTGCCGCTGAAGCACTGCAAGATCCCCGAGCTGTCGCTGGACCGCAATGTGCTCTTCGAGCTCCACCTATTCTTCTGCCACCTGGTCGCCCTGTTTGTCCACTACGTCAACATCTACAAGACGGTGTGGTGGTACCCTCCCTCACACCCCCCCTCCCACACCTCGCTGGTGAGTTTCTCCGCTAGGTCGAGTCCAGCCGGCTGGTTCCGGTTCTTGGCCCCCTCTGGTTTGGGTGGGTGCAATTGCTTTTGATATGGTCTGTCTCGATTTGCAGTAGTTGCTATTGCACCATTATTGGTCTTGCCTTTTTCTGATGACTTTGAAAGAATGCAGTTGATTGCATGCTGAATGATTTTTTTTCTTCTTTTACATGCAGAACTTTCACCTTATTGACTATAATATGCTGGTGTTCACAATCATAATACTGGCACGGAGGTTAATTGCAGCGATTGTGAAAGAGGTAAGTGCTTTACTTTGATTCATGCAGGTCACATATTTGTTAATGAATACCACACTCAACCACATTAAAACAATGTTTCACTAAAGTTGTTCTCCCAGTGTACTGTGCTTCCCCGTCACTCCATCTCTGACCTCCTTCTGTCTTCTTCAAAAGGCGTCACAGAGTGGGAAGCTCTCCTTCCCTCACTCCATTTTCTTGGTGATGGCACGCTTCGCCGTGCTCACTCTGACGGGCTGGAGCCTGTGTCGGTCCCTCATATACCTCTTCAGGACCTACTCGGTCCTCAGCCTGCTCTTCCTCTGCTACCCGTAAGTCCCCGGCCGGCATCCACACTCGGATGGGTCAATGTAAAACCCTCTGCCATGCTCAGATGCATGGTGATGGCACCTCACCCACATGTCCTTTATGCAGAATTGAGTGCTTGAAGTGCTTCTAAAGAATGCAGGATGCAAAACTCTGTCAATTCTCTTCCCGCTCTTTCCTGCCCCTCTCTCAGTTTTGGGATGTACATACCTTTTTTCCGGCTGACCTGTGACTTCCGGCGCGGGGGACCCCTCTCGCCCATAGCCAGCATCGGCTCCAAGGAGGTGGGCAGCGTGGGCAAGGGCAGGGACTACCTTACGGTGCTCAAGGAGACATGGAAGCAGCACACCAGCCAGCTGTACGGCGTCCAGGCCATGCCCACCCACGCCTGCTGCCTCTCGCCGGACCTCATCCGCAAGGAGGTGGAGTACCTGAAGATGGACTTTAACTGGCGCATGAAGGAGGTGCTGGTCAGCTCCATGCTCAGTGCCTACTACGTGGCCTTCGTGCCCGTCTGGTTTGTCAAGGTGAGCGGTCCGGAAGGGCAGGTTTTGGCAGGGTTGTCGACGTTATGTTTGTTTTTGTCACGCCTGAAATATTAGGGCGATATTCGTGCTCCCAGAGTAATGGGCTGAAGGATTTAGTGGAGCATGTTAATAAGCGTAGCATTTTAGAGTTATGATATGCATGCAGTATTTCAGATTTTGTTTATGAATATATGTCTTCACCCTCCATAACTTTTATCTGGCTTAGGTATTATGGGGGAGAGAGATGGGGGGGGACTGGGATGAAGTGGGTTATGGATGTAGTGGCAGGAAATCTTAGATTTTCAGGAAGCAATTCTATTCTTTTATGAATTTTTAAAAAAGCCACTTCAGGGTTCTTATTCTGTGTAAAACGTTGCCAATTGTATCCTGGGTTTTTTGTTCTAAAGTTTTGTTCGTTGTGTGTCCCCGGCAGAGCACCCAGTACGTAGACAAGCGCTGGTCCTGTGAGCTCTTCATCCTGGTGTCCGTCAGCACGTCCGTCATCCTCATGAGACACCTGCTGCCGCCGCGCTACTGCGACCTGCTCCACAAAGCTGCCGCCCACCTGGGCTGCTGGCAGAAAGTAGACCCCTCGCTCTGCTCCAACGTCCTGCAGCACATGTACGTATGCACGACGCACAAACCATGGGGAGGGTTCTTCTATGTGGCGGACGCTGGGATGAGCCCTGCTGGAATTAGAGTGTGATCCACTCCCAGTTTAAACCTTTTAAGTTTTGACCTTTTGAGTGGCGTAAGGATACAATCGTCCATCCACTGTGCAACACACCTTTGGAAGTTTGTTGTTGTAGAGAGAGAGTCAAGTAAAGGTAAAGGTGGATTGACTTCCGACTTCATGGAACGGTGTTGCTTCTATTATATAATTAAACACAAATCCACTTTGAAGTGGTGTATAATGCGGGTATATAATTAAGATCAGAAGTGAAATGCCAACCGGTTCCGGTTGAGCAGGTTTGGCTCTTCAGCAGCGCTATAACAGAAGTTCATTCAGCTCCTCCCTATCAAATGAACCCGTTCCACCAGATCTCTCCAAATGCCTTCGGGCTGCGGTTAAAACACACAGAAGGATGCTGGTGTTTGTGTAGTCTTGGTTTCTGCTTATCTAGTCGTTTGATCCTACTGGAGTTACGCTCTCAGCAACATTTTCCACATACCTCAAACTGATGCAAATGTCACGGCGACGTTTATGTTGTACTTCCAACTGAACCGTCGAAACGACTGCAACCGACGCTCGACTAACTGGTACTTGGTGCTCTGAACCAGATGGACGGTGGAGTACATGTGGCCCCAGGGCGTGTTGGTGAAACACAATAAGAACGTCTACAAGGCCATGGGTCACTACAACGTGGCGGTGCCCTCCGACGTGTCCCACTACCGCTTCTATGTGAGTATCCCCAGAGCTAGCAGCCCCCCCACTCCAACACAAACGGCAGACGCTTCAAGTGACTGCTGCGGCAGTATCTCAGGGGGAAGAGCGGCTTGACTTGTAACCGGAAGGTTGCTAGTTCGAGTGTCGAGTTGTCCCGGGGCAAGACACCTAATCCTAACTGCTCCAGACAGGCTGGCTGTCGCCCTGCGTGGGTGACTGTCGTCGGAAGTTGTGTATGAATGGTTGCGAGTTGCTTTGGACAAAAGCCTCTGCTAAATTCCCTAAATGTAAATACAACAACAGACTCTGCTCGTTTTTGCCTGAAAAATCCATCAGTTGTATTAAAATCCTTCCCTAAAGCAGAGGGCTACACGGAGGAGACTGTTGGTGTTGTTACTAGATCGTTGACCGTTGATTCCTTCTTTTGATTCGCAGTTCTTCTTCAACAAGCCCCTGAGGATACTGAACATGCTCATCATACTGGAGGGTGCAATGATATTCTACCAACTGTACTCATTAATATGCTCAGAAAAGTGGCATCAGACGATATCACTGGCCCTGATTCTCTTCAGCAACTACTACGCCTTCTTCAAACTGCTCAGAGACAGAATAGTGCTCGGCAAAGCGTACTCGTACTCAAACAGTTCTTCTGACCAGAAGGTCAGTTAGAAGCAGTTAAATTATTGTGTTGCACATTTTACCATTGGTGTAAGAGAAACATACATGAGAGCTTTGTATCTTTTCTACAACTGCATTTTGTGTCACTGTTCGGGTTATGTTCTGATCTGCCATAATAAAAAGAAAATATTTTTGTATTACTTTAATGATGCTGTTTTTCTTTTTGGTTTGCCTATGTGTTTTGCCAGCATCCTCCACAAGATGTATTGTGAGGCCTTGCCCAAAGTATTAACAAATGTCTATCCGGTCACAGCGTATTGGATTAAAGTATTTTGATTTATATCGGATGTAAAGTCATGGCAATGGATAGATTTGGGTCAGAGTGTTCTCAAAACAAGATCTATTTTGAGAACTAAATAGCTCTGCTCAGAACATCATCGATTGCAGTCATCCAATGGGCCCGTGTAGATTGGCCGCTGAATAATTATTACATTTCCCCGCCCCTTTTCTGTGTGAAAACAAAGTACTGGCCCTTTAAGAGGGGATCTCAACTGGCTCGGCTCTAGCAAGGGTATTGATACGCGGCTCTATTTTATTTATTGTAAATAAAAGGTACAAAGTGTTCTTGCAAAAAAATACATAACCGTTAATGCGCCGCACTAACAATCGTTTACGTATAAATTAATCAGAATTTGTGATCCTGTGTCCAGATGGTTTGGTCTTTCTCCGTAATTGACTCGGTAAGCCTAATTCTACTTTATTTGCGATCGTTTTTATGTATCTAAAGAGGTTTCTAGAGTTGTAACATTATGGTATACTTATACATAACGATATTCCCTAACACAAATACACACTTGACCGTGTAGTTATGCTATCGTGATGGTAATGTTTTTCGCATTGTGTAGTAGCCATCTTTACACAGCGAGCCTCTGATTGTAGGCTACTTCTGCGGGCTGATGAGAGAGGCTGGTCCTCATTGGACGAAGAGACTATTGAAGACAGCATCTCGGATTGCATATCCACTGTTGTCCTAGAATAGACATGTGATAAGGTTGTCTCATTCAATAGACTCGTCCTTATGGTCTTCTTCCCACAGATCCAGTTCAGATACCTGAGGCACTAAAGCGCTTGGTTAAAGTTACTTGGAGCGTTGCTTCCTTGCTTTGGCTTGCTCAGTTAAAACATGATCAACACAACGCCCATTTGTTTTACCTGGGACGCACCGTTTCCCACTATTGCAATTAATAAGGCTTAATAGGCTTTAATAGGCCTACATGATCTGTATAGACCTATCCCTGATAACTATTATAATATTAGCCCTACATACTCGTCTATATCTTTCCATTGTTTTTTAAATTATCCCTATTATTCATTTCGTAACATGTATTGTACCCTTTAATAAGTATACGATGACGTCATTGTTGTGTCACAGATGAAATAATTATTATTTTTTGCAGTCATCCATCCAGGCTCCTGATCAAGAAGTTTTTCAGGTGGTAGGTGTTCCGGCCTTCTTCAACATCCTGCCCGCCGTTCATTCCACGATTCCGCAAACAAACCAATAACCAGCCAGAACAAATCCGACCAGAATGGAGGACAAACGCAAGCGGA
>OOFH01000803.1:9423-21244 GCA_900323355.1 Merlangius merlangus
TCTTTTAAAGG
Organism: Merlangius merlangus; assembly: GCA_900323355.1. Lineage (NCBI taxonomy): Eukaryota > Metazoa > Chordata > Actinopteri > Gadiformes > Gadidae > Merlangius > Merlangius merlangus. The sequence goes on from OOFH01000803.1 coordinate 9,435, forward strand.
GTCAAATGAGAAAAGGGGAGAAAACACACAGATTCAAACTCATTCCAGTTGTCCCAGCACACGGGGGGAATTCAATAGTGTCCTCGGAAAGCTGCATCCCAGTGAGACTGGGATTGGGATGTCTGAAATTGACAGAATGAAGTTTGTCGATTTTATGAGGCTCTGTGTCGAACAGCTTTGTCTGGCTGCCAGCCGGCACATTGATTTGTCCCCATTGCGCGCTGCCACAGGCTGCAGTAGTTCTATTTAATGGTATCCTCTCCCCCCCCAACCCCCACCCCAGACTGTTAACATGCAAACATGAGTTGGAGTGATCATGCTAAGGTCACCTTATAGCCATGAGCATAGACTGCAGAAGTGGAGTCTATGACTCTGCATCCTGTGTGCAGACATCCCCCCCTTTCCTGACTGCGTCGGAAGACTCATTACCGGTGGTTTTGTCGCCTAGTGCGTTTGGAGCCTTTAAGTGTGTGTGTGTGTGTGTGTGTGTGTGTGTGTGTGACTGGCTAATGAGCTTATCATCTCAGCTTGACATTCTTTGTTGAGACCTAACCTGCTGAGTCTGTTTGTTTTGTCTTCCAGGAGGTGCATATTATTTGATATCTAGAAGTTTGGGCCCAGAGTTCGGAGGCTCCATCGGTCTGATCTTTGCGTTCGCCAACGCCGTGGCTGTCGCCATGTACGTGGTGGGCTTCGCAGAGACGGTCGTAGAGCTTCTCACTGTAAGTATCTATGTCTACGTTCGTTAAGTCGATATCATCCGATTACCAAAAGAGCAATAAGGAGAGTGTTATGTGTTTGTTTGGGAGTCGTTGAACACTACGCTGCTCAATCTATTGATCAAATTGTATTATGGTGCTCCGTTTTAAACACACAACCGGTCCTGCCCAAAGAGTGTCGATGCCCTCATGACGGATGACATCAACGACATCCGAATCATCGGCACGATCACGGTCATCCTGCTTCTCGGCATCTCGGTGGCAGGAATGGAGTGGGAGGCCAAGGTTTGGACTGCGCTCTCTAAACCCTGTTATTGTGAAAGCTTCACACTCACTATGCATAGCAATTGACGGTGGAGAGAAGGGGTTATTTTGCATTCGTCGTTAATCCATTCACTTTAATGTAGAGTACTACATCTAAATATTGAAGACCTCTATTTAACGTACAACTTTGATTGACTTCCTCACAGGCTCAAATCTTCCTGCTCATCGTCCTCATCACTGCCATCATCAACTACTTCATCGGAAGCTTCATCACTGTCAAGTCTAAGGAATCCTTTGGCTTCTTCGGCTACGATTGTAAGTTCAACACTTTGCGAGGTTTTATGGAACGTTGCTGTAGCTACTAAAGCGCGCTGGTTTTGAAGGATACTTTGCGGCAAACAAATTCTTATTGTGAGATTCACTTTATCAGCACATTTCCATCTTATTACTTATCGCATTTTTAGGTTTGTTGTCGTTGTTTCACCAGCAATCTGTTTGTTTTCCGTTCAATGTTTGCTTCATGTCCATGTATTTCTTCGTCCTCTTCCTCAGGGGACATTATGATGGAAAACATGGGTCCTGACTTTCGAGACGAGACTTTCTTCTCTGTGTTTTCCATCTTCTTCCCGGCCGCCACCGGTATTTTGGCTGGTGCCAACATCTCCGGAGATCTCGCCGTTAGTACCTTTCCTGTCATCACACCATTAACTTTTAGCACCTTTTGTCATCGTCACAAGCCCTATGCTCTGCCTGTTCCCCATAACAACACATTGTTAATGGAGTCATGTGTCTTACTCTCAGGACCCCCAGTTGGCTATCCCCAAAGGCACCCTGCTGGCCATCCTGGTCACCGGCATCGTCTACCTCGGAGTCGCCATCTCCACAGGTACAGCACGGTGTTAGGACCAATGGATTATAAAGGGATTGCGATGCAGTGGGCAGGATGTGCACAGCTATGGTTACGGTTGCTAGAGAGTATAACACTGACTGGCTTTGGTTTATATATTGAAATAGTTGAAATTGTCGCTTGAAAAAAAACATTTATATGATTTATCCAAGCACAAATGAGAGTGGCCGTTCAGTCATTTGTGTGAGGTTGATGGTGCGCTACATAAATAAACGGCTTTGCAGAAGATCCACTTGGTGCACGGGCCCTACTAACACATGGCTCTTTATCTAACCTACATGACGGGTTGTGTTTGAGTTGACTCTGCCTGCGCCTGCAGCTACCACTTTTGTCACGTCTTTTGAGCACCGAATGGCAGCAAACACGCGCATGCTTTCTTGCCATGCATTTATTAGCAGAGCATGTTGTTCTCCCTACAAAGGTTGAGCTAGGGACTGTTTGACCAAACAGAAACACTTGCAAAACGCTTTCACAACGAACCACATGCCCATGTCGTGTGTGCTCGCTCGCTGTTGCAAAGACGGTTTCCGTGTTTTATGAGGGCATTTTGTGCCCATTTTAAAAAGTATACAAAAAGTATGTCAATGTCACTGGTGAGCTCTTGCAAACCACAAGCCCAACTTTCTTCCATTGACTGTTCAAATAGACCCTGAATACCATATTACAGATGTTATCCAGAGCCCAGACATCACTGTCTCCGCATGGTTAATAAAGGAATTCCCAGAAGCCAAAAAGATAGTGGATCAGTTAATGTAATGGTCTGAAGATGAATGGGTCCTTTCATTCTTGGAGATTATAGCAGCACCTAAAAGGGTTCAAAACCTTTCTGATAGCACAAAGATGTCAGAAGATAGGGTTTTAGTCAAAAAAAAAAACATTAAGGTTGTTTATATATTACCCTATTTCTGGTCTTTGAGAATGGAAATGTGCATTTGCATTCCACCTAACCTATAACATGTTTATGTCGCTTTTACAAACCAACTGCAATGATGCCTATAGGTATGAACATGTTATTAACAAGCCCATGTTCTTCCTAACAGGTGCATGCATCGTTCGGGACGCCACCGGCTCTCCGAACGACACGCTGAGCGCTCAGTTCATGACCAACTGCACCAACGCCGCCTGCAAGATGGGCTACGACTTCTCCTCCTGCAGGACCACGCCCTGTCGGTACGGGCTCCAAAACGACTTCCAGGTATGGGACTCATCAACCTGACACCCCAGATGGTTTGTGAAGCAGAACCATCTGGAAAGACAACCTCTGACATTGTTTGGATTGGGCCCGGCACTTTCAAAAAATACTTGGCAGGGGATTGGTCGACCATCTGTCTATTACGTACGTCACGTAGTTCCTCCTAGGACGCTGATTGGTCCGAACAAATGGCGGATTGGGACACAAACGTGCAACCTTGAAGCCTGGCACGATGGATTCTCGCGGGGTCGTAATCTTGGGAATCCAGCCTTCCCCCCAAGATTAGGGGATTATAGCAAATTATAAGGAATTCCTGCTCCCAGAAACATGGTTGTAAAATAGTTTGCTGTGGAAGAAGTGAAAGGCCCACGTTCACCCAGATTTATGCTTGTCTACATATTAAGTCTTGTTTGCGGGACTAGGTTTAAAGAAATGTCCCCTTTGTGTGATTAGGTCATGAGCATTGTGTCAGGCTTTGGTCCCATCATCACAGCCGGGATCTTCTCTGCCACCCTGTCCTCCGCCCTGGCCTCTCTAGTCAGCGCCCCCAAAGTCTTCCAGGTGAGTGCCCCGTCTTAATCTCGGTTTATAGCGCCGTGTACGTATCTGGGTACGGTTCAATGGACAAGCGGTATGTCGAGCATCTGTTTTCATTATTTTACAAAGAAACTTGACCGCTGTTTTTAATTTCCCCAGGCTTTGTGTAAAGACAACATCTATCCCGGCCTGAGCATGTTCGCAAAGGGCTACGGCAAGAACAACGAGCCCCTCCGAGGGTACATCCTCACCTTCTGCATCGCACTGGCCTTCATCCTCATCGGTATGTCTGTTGTTATGATACAACATAGTTGAGGAAGGAGCGGGCTGGAGTCACTTAGTCATGTAGTACAGAGGTTCACAGCCGTGTGCCGGGGAACACGAGGTTCCCTTGAGACGAGACCAGATGTTTAGTGAGATTTTGTTAGATTTAATCCTAAATCCTGACATAGGTCAAGAGTGGGTAAGAGTAAGGGTTTACTTTATTATTGATTATTTGATCCACGTTATGTATTGCTCCCTTTCGATTCCAAATTTGGCAAATAATGCGATCTCCTGCCAGATTTGTATGAACCTGTTTCCAAACTATACTTTCTTTAACCGTCTCTTTATAATATTGTCCCCTCTGCAGCCAAGCTCAACATCATCGCTCCCATCATCTCAAACTTCTTCCTGGCTTCCTACGCCCTGATCAACTTCTCTGTGTTCCACGCCTCCCTCGCCAATTCACCAGGTAACGCGAAGACAACGCCCCCGTTCAACCCTTCAACCAACACCACGTCAACAAAAGTGCCTCTTCTGTTAAGGCAACATGTGTTTAGGGGTGTTCTGTGTCTACATGAAAGTCGAGATGTATTCACTGTGATTTAGAGTGATGTTAATGTTAGAATAGAAGGTATGTTCCGCCGTGTTTGACATGTGAAATCAAGGGTGCGATAACAAATGTTGTAGTGGGAAACATTTGTGTAATGTTTGCACTCGTGTGTGTTTGTGAAATGTAGTAATATTTTAATTGCTTTGAGCTATTTCAAACCTTCAAGAAAATGTATATTGTTTCTTTTCCTCTTAAAACCAAAGCTCTAGAAGAACACCAGGTACAGATACTTCATCCAATTTTGAACTCTCCCCAAAACCAGTTCCCGTAATTGCATGGACTTAAACGGTACAGGACTTCATTTAACCGCATAAGCAAACGTCACAAGAGGCATGACTGATGTCATCCACTATTCCTGGAATCATAAAACCCTAGTCTGACTTTCTTACAAAGTCGACTTTTGGGTTTTAATAACGGGATCGAGTCTCTCCTCCGCATCCCCGGATAAGAGGCGCGGCGATCGATGTACCCTTTAACGTCCTGTGTTTCCTAGTCTCATCGTATAACCACACACAGTCGAAGCGTATCTCTGCATCATCACTAAAACCCCACCAGCCTAGTCTTCTCTTTTTGGAGTCCAGTAAAGGAGTATGGCATCCAGTAGCGGCTGTACCTCTTGTTTCGTCCTCCTGTCTCTAACTGGCTGCTAGCTTTCCATGTTCTTAATCCAAACACAAATCCATGCTCTACTACTCGTTTTAATAAGCAACATTGGCTAATTTAGACTCCTCACTATTCAGTAATATGACTTACAACGGCATTCATTACTAAAGTGTGTTCGGAGAAGGACGGACATTGAGTGTGTTGAACCGATATCGGTAAGGACCTCGTTTACCTTATTTTTGTGTAGTTGAACATAAGCGCACAAACACATTGGTTCATTTTACCACATTATAATCCAGTGCGTGTAACGCCGTTGTAGCCTTTGTCACAAGGGCTTTTCCCACATGGCATTTGTTTTATCATGTTGTGCATGCGTGTGCGTAACCTCCGTTTCGATGGCGTTCCAGGATGGCGTCCTAGCTTCAAGTACTACAACATGTGGGTGTCCCTGGCGGGGGCCATCTTGTGCTGCGGCGTCATGTTCGTCATCAACTGGATGGCGGCGCTGCTCACCAACACCATCGTCCTGGGCCTGTACATCTACGTCAGCTACAAGAAGCCAGGTGGGCGAACCGGCCAGCCGCAGCAGGCGTATGGGCTGCTGCCAAAAGGGTTATGCAGAAAGATCAGAGGCTTGTGTGCTGACTGGGTCGTTTTTTTGTTTAATATTTGAATCTATATTTGTATATTTATATCTCATTTTTGACGCAGTGTTTTTTGGTTAGTTTTTTTTATGAAATTGCTGCACACTATTTTATAATAAAGTGTATTAAGTTGAAATATTGAGAGAGAAGTAGTATAATGGTTTTGGTTGAATGGTATAATTGAACCGTATGGTAAATGTTTTCCAACCTTTGGCCGTCTTTCAACCAAGGCGGATCTCATAGTAGTAACAATCCGAAAAAGACCCATACACACTCTCCTGCACGCACCGGTATTACACACACTCGGTTTGACATGCAGCTACACACACACGCGCCTGCATCCCTACGGACCCCAGCGCCACATGGGCCTGATGGCTGAAAGCCGGCCACCCACCCCCCCTGACTCCAGCACGTGTCTCTCTGTCCGCATGTTGTGCCGGGCGCCAGATGTGAACTGGGGCTCATCCACCCAGGCCCTGACCTACCACCAGGCGCTGACCCACACGCTGCACCTCAGCGGCGTGGAGGACCACATCAAGAACTTCAGGTACTGATCAAAGGACACAACTCACTCGCATACTTATTTGTGGGTCCTGTATTGTTGTCCTGTTTTTTGATGTCCTCGCCTGATGTCTTGTCTGTGATGTTTGTATTTGGAGCTGCTGGGATGCAAGACAAATTTCCGACCTGCTCTGACAATAAAGTACTATCGTATCGTACTCACTCACTCACTCACTCCCTTATTTTGATTGGAGGAAAGTAAAATATAAACCAGAACTGAAAGATGATCCAATGGCCAAAAAAAATATCCCTAGTTGGCAACCCTATAGGGGATTTCCAGAGAAAATCCAAGGAACTACGTAACGGGATTACTTTCAGAACAGATTTGGCCTTCAATTGGTGAAAGGCCTTCTAATCAGTGAACAGCGCTGTCTGCCCAATGGCTAGCGCTGCTTGTTGCAGTCCTCCTGGCCAGAGTTCTCAGTTGTTGTTGTGAGCGAGATACACAGCGGGTTGTAGTCGATGGTTTGCGTAGCTGCTGAAGTAGGGACTGTGTGTACGCATGAGACAATTGGGGAATGCAGACTAACTTGCTTTGGGGAAAATAGAATGTAGAATGGACAACTGTCAACTGTTTTACTAGGGAGACGGTGTGTGTGTTTTTTTGTTTTTTTCATAAGAAATCATAGCTTTTTATTATTTTTTTATTGTCCTTACATTGGAATATGCAAACGAAAAAATCCAACCAAAATATCGACATTGTACATTTCTTTATTTTTTCGGTCTAATTTGTGTTCTCGTGCAGCAGTATGCTCGAGTTGGCAGTGTTTGGGATAAGCAGTGAATCTTTAGAACGGTTCCCATGGCGATAAACCCAACAAAAGGATTAGGAGCCATCTGACGTGATGAAAATGACTAGTATTTTACTCTCTGCTCCCTGTTCCATTGCCCCCCACCCACCCCCATTTAAATCCGGTGGTACTTAACATATTTGCTTTGATGTGGGCTAGATGCTGCCTTCACAAGCCAGTTTGTATATATATCTCACTGGCCGATCAGCGAGACCACCTTCATCAAGGTCACTAGGAATGTAAAAAGTAAAGTAGCATCACTCGTAGCTGTTTTTGTTTTTGTTGCCGCATTGCAACTGCTAGTGCTTAGAATAACAACCGTGCTATCATTGCTTAATGTGTGTGTGTCTCTCCCACCATCAGGCCCCAGTGTTTGGTGATGACTGGCTACCCCAACTCTCGCCCCGCCCTGCTGAACCTGGTGCACAGCTTCACCAAGAACGTGGGCTTGATGATCTGCGGCCACGTTCGTACTGTGAGTACCAACTAGGAGGGTTCCGGGGAATGTGTGTTATTTTGTTAAAACTATTATAGGCCATTATTGTGCGGCCCAGGTGCCATCAACAGTCAACCTGGTGACTCATCTCAGAATAGCTTTGGGATCACCTTGTGGTGGCTTGGGTAAGGGGGGTGTGTGCACAGTGTGTATGCATGGCGGGCCAGTGGGGGGGCAGGGAATGGACATGGAGATACAGCTAAGTCAACAGTCAACCTATTTATGCTGATGGACAATTTGGGTCTGGGGATAAAAATAGCCTGGCTTCAGTAAAACATCTTATCAGAACAGTTAGCTGGAACATTTTGGTGTGTCTAGTGTCACAAATGTGAAAAATGGCAGTAGCACTTTGGTAGCCGTACCCCAAGCTGGTAGCAGCCTAGTGCACACACTTATACGAACAGACATGTTACGCTTGTGGTAGAGGAGCCCATAGAGGATGTTGAAGATGGAAGTAATCACCCAAAATGGTGCAGGAGGCGTTTCTTGCTGCTGCTACCAAATTGAGCTAAATTAGGCTCAACTGCTGTTGCAATTGTTTACTTTCTTGGCAACGTCACACATACTCTTGAATGCTCTTTGGAAGAATCTGTTAAACAGGGTTATTGGACAAATCAAGTTGTTAACAGATGTTTGAGTGAAGCCAGGAGAGACACAGCACGTCTCCAAAAGGTTTCCTACCACTTGGCCGATCAGGGGTAATATTTTTGGCCCTTTGACCAATAAGGTTGGTGTGTATCGATTACTATACAGTGGGTGGAAACCTAAAAAATGTAAATTGACCACAGATCCAAATGACACAATTTGGTACACAAGCTTTATGGAAGTGTCTGATATAATAGCTATTCATGGAAAAAACGTTTATTTATTTATTAAAGACTTGAAATTATTGCAACACTCAATGAATCAAAAGTCCCCTAGGGAATGCACCAGGCCCTTGGAACTTCCTTCTTCAGAAGTGGGCCAAGTGTGTTCAATGGCTCCACAAATGACGTCTGGCAAATTTGAATAAGTGGTAATGCTCACATTTGCACAAAAACGGCATCTACTCTTAAACCATCAGTCGGATTCACTTCAATCCCTTTGGGGAATTGATCTCATCAGCCCAAAGTGCTCCTGAGAAAAATACATTGATTTGACAATTGCTGTCAAGAGCCGCACGTTCTTCTGCACAGTGGAGGCTTACTGAATAAGAACGAGTACCATCCCGCCTGATTTTGCACCCTGCCTAAAATGATGCTGACGTTGACCATCAATACGTTTTCAGATATTCCTTATGAAATGGTTGAAGAGACCAACCCAAGAGCAGGCGCCTCCCTTTTTAAGTTTCTCTGCTGAATAAGTAGTGTCGTGTCCATAGAGCTTTGATTGACAGGCGAGATGAATTCCCCACCCCATCAGGGAAGATATGCCCCGATTGGGGAGAATTGAGCCGGGAGCAGTCGGAAATAGATAATGTCTCATGCGGAGGCAGGCGCTCAGTGATTTCATAAAAAGATATTTATTCTTTGGCATTTCACAAGCTCATAGCTGTCGGATGTTTACGGCATTTTTGGAATAAATTATGCTCAAATGTTAGCTCTAATCACAAAACAGGGTTTCTTGAAGGCTAATCAGCCAATACCAGCAGTCGCTAATTCATGTATCTGGGTTAGCGCTGACTATGTTATTGATGTTTCGAGATGCTTACTACATTTAACACACTTAAGGGTCAGAACAGTGGCTGACCAGTGTGAGTCACCACAGGAAATGATGCACTCAGTGTCCAAATCTCTTGCTACCCATTAAAAAAAAACACATTTGACCGAGTACACGCAGGCTTTCTAAAGAACACGAGATAGATAAACTTTATCAACATCATTAAGGCCCTTTGGGCGCTAGCACTAGCCGTTAGCACCGCCGAAGAAGGATAAATGAGTCATACCCCAGACATGCCTTGCCTCTAACTGCCGTCTTTGCCCACCCCCCCTCGGTCCCTAGGGATCCCGGCGGCCCAACTTCAAGGAGCTGGCGGCTGACCACTCGCGCTACCAGCGCTGGCTGCTCCGGAACGAGACCAAGGCCTTCTACACGCCCGTGTTCGCCGACGACCTGCGACAGGGCACCCAGTATCTGTTGCAGGTCAGACTCCTCTCTGCTGGCCATCGATCACACCACAACGGCTGGTTCAAACAGCACTGCTTGGGAGGGGATGAAGGCTAAATTAGGGTGCATTATGGGCGGTCGGGTGGGGGGTAGTGTTTGCCTCATTGCCTCCGTGGGAACACAAGGGCGAACGGTGTTGATGCCTTGCCCCATTGAGGGGAAAGCACAGAGGATGATAAATGGGCAGATTAAACTGCAATTTCCTTTGAAACGGCCACACACGTAGCCGTGTGATAAGATAAGACTGAGCCGGGGGAACTTGAGTTGCTAGTGACGCAGGCGTGAGATACCGAGTTCAACTAAAATAGTCAATGATAACTAGGGAGTTTTATTCTTGCACTTTTGGGGGCTTGGGTCGGGGGGGGTGTCATAAATATTCGGCCTGTTAAGCCCTTTGAGACTGTAAAGGTGATTAAAGGCTATACAAATAAAACTGCAAAATTGAATAACGTTGAGTAATTCTTAAAAGGTTTAGGTTTTACTTAATTACTATCTGTCCCCCCCCCAGGCCGCTGGACTGGGCCGCCTGCGCCCCAACACCCTGGTGTTTGGCTACAAGAACGACTGGAGGGACGGGGACATGATGAACGTGGAGACCTACATCAACATGATCCAGTGAGTACCACTGCTGCTCGTCTGGGTCGATCCCGCCACGGCGGGGGGCTCGTTAAAACACACGGAGCTCCCTCCTCGTGTGTATTAGTGAGGAGCTCTCTGCAGCACGGGATTAAGGCACTCGGCGGGCGCAGCGCTTGACCTTTTTATCCGCGCACGCTCCGTAATGAGTCATGGGAGACCGTGACCTTGAGGATTTCAGCCGGGGTCTCCAGTGAGTGTGAACTGGTGAGGATTATGGCATTAAAGAACGGAGGGTCAATGATAATTGGGCCGCGGTATATTAAAAACCCTTCAATATGTTGGTTTTCCATCTCTGCGTTGATTTACAGTGCAGTGGCAGCAGTTTTGTTTTACACGGTTTTCTTTCGTTCTTTTTTTGGGGTCGGAAACCCTACTCTGGGTCTTTAAAAAGGTTAAATAAATAATGACCGTAGTGGAACCTGGACACTGGCCAACATTTGAACAATGTCTCCTTTTCAGCGATGCCTTCGACTTCCAGTACGGTGCCGTCATTCTGCGACTGAAGGAAGGACTGGATGTCTCCCACATTCAGGGACAAGGTAACACTCACTCACTCTCTCACTCTCTCACTTTGTCCCTTTTAAAGTTTGCTACACCATAGTACACTGAATTTTATTTTTAAATGCCCTAATTGTGTACAAAAGATGTGACTTGCGGGCAACTGTATTCATACTGTCTACACTGAATTAATAAATGGCCGTTCTCTGTCTGGCCCCTAGCTTTTGGCCCACATTGAACCTTTTGCGTGTTCTCTCCCAGACGAGCTGCTGTCGTCTCAGGAGAAGACCTCCGCGGTGAAGGACGTTGTGGTGTCCATAGACATGAGCAAGGACTCTGACGGAGACTCCTCCAAACTCTCCTCCAAGGCCACAAGTCTGCAGAACAGCCCCGCCGTTCAAAAAGGTTTGTAGACTTTCACGCTCTCCTTCTATTAACTCCATACCGATACAAAAGAAACGGCGTCGCGAGCCACCAACAACGTCCGTCTCACAGTGCCGCTATAACCATGGAAGAAGATCAAAGATCTATGGCCCCTTAAAGTGTCACTCGGTAGCATGTGTTCGTTCTGTTTGCACTCCCAAACAAACACATGCTCCTCTGACAGGAAGTTACCACTCAGAGTTGAGTGCGTCAGGTCACAGATGTGTGTGTGTGTGTGTGTGTGTGTGTGTGTGTGTGTCACACACACACACACACACACACACACACACGCAAAAACCCACCTGAAGGCTCATGCTGGGGAGAAGTAGAGGCAAACAGGTGTCCATCCTCAATATCAGAAATGTGTGGAGACATATGAGTAGCTGAGGACGTAGATGGTTGCTCATCCTGAAGGGTTGAGACCATTCCAGAAGAGGCCTGTGTGGCTGATGAGGTAGATGGCAGCTCCTCATCCTGAAGGACAGAGTTCTGTCGAGCGGGAGAGGTGGGTGACTCA
>OOFH01000813.1:0-10034 GCA_900323355.1 Merlangius merlangus
CCTGCTCACGCCAGTGCCACCATAAAGGAGATTAGCTGATAGCAGGATAATAATACGGCCAGGATTCCCTGAAACAATAGTCATAGAAAAGAAAGGCGTGCTCGTTGACTTGGGCAGGGTGTCCTTCCTTCCTAAGAGGAACAAACTGGGTGTATTCCATGTGCTAGAACACAGGGGTTCACAGTAGTTCAGAAAAATATAATATTGTTCCTTCCACTATCTGGTGATGTCAATTCAACTTTTGCCATGCCACGGACAAAGAGGGGAAATTATTAAGAAAATAGGCGAAACGGTAGTCAAGGAAATCACTGCGATCAAATGAAATGAAAGTGCCTGGCAGCTAAGCAGAACTTTTTTCTACTTCAGGTTAAAGCAATGTGTTTTATGTGATGGAAAGACCTTTAATGTAATTTAAACACGTTGTGTTTCTACAGTAGCCCAGAATGGACTTACCAGAGAAGATGAGTTTTAAATTTTTATCATAATTGCCATTACTCATAAACTATGACATATAGTTGTACACACTAAATAACTCAAAATTATTTATAAATCTATCAAGCAAACTTATTACTTGACACTTGGCTACTCGATGCTGTCATTGACAAGGACATAATTTTGGAAGAATCCACTGGCACCTTACATTGCAGGCCACTATAACTGATCCTACCTCGTTGGAAAGGGAGGGTCATGGAGAGAGTATTCGGCTGGTTGCAATCTGAAACCACAAAGCTAAATGCCAGTAAATCCATACTGCACCTTGACCTATACAGCTAAAAAAAGTCAAAGAAAATAGACAGACTGACAACCTGATTATATAGTTTAAAAAAATGACAACACGAACAGAGACTAGAGTTATAAATATTGGAGTGATCTTGGAGTCAAGACTGACTCCATATAGTATTCATAATTTAAAGGTTCTTGCAAACTACCACAGCAAACGCTAACTCCAACATTGGACCAGTGCGGCATACCCATTGGGGGTTAGAGACTATTGTCGGATTAAGTTTATTGTTGGTGTTGGCCAGCCTCAGACAGAATTCTATAGTTGGGTGTCGGTGTTTGTCAGGACAGTGTGCAAGCACCTTTTAGAAAAGGAGGAAACAATTGAAGTACCTTAACACCGGTCAAAGTTAGTGCCAAAGGTCATCGTCTTTATGCTTGAATGGGTGTCTTAAAAACGCACACAATGGTAACGTGTCCTCTGAGTAAGAACGTATTGTGTCTGTCTTTCCTTCCACACCCCACTGAACCACACCATGGGACCCTAGCTACCTCACACCCTGCTTTCACCCTATCACAGCTCCATTTTCAACCCCCCAAGCCTGCATCCCTTCGACCGAGCGTCTCTCCTGCTCTTCCATCCTCTCTACTTTCCCCTTCCCACAGCAGTTTATTGCAGAGCCAAGACTTCAACAGCAAACAGCAATGCGACTTGGTGATCTCACCGCCTGAACTGGTGGTCAGGTAAAGAGAACACAATTATTACCCATTTATATTTTTATTTTTATTTCTATGTATCAAGGAGGGTCACATTGAAAGAATAGGGTTGGTTGGAATATTGATTCAATCAAAGAAAAAAGTTACAATGATATGTTCACTTTAGCATTTGAATTTATATATAGGGCACATGGTACACTAATCTGTGTGTCAATTCAAATATTCTCAACCGCTTTAGGTTTGGGGATCCACTGTTTGCTAACTGCTCCATAGAACTGATGGAGGGGCAACTAGGCTGGCTTGTTGAACCGGTAAGGAAGTAGCCTACATTCCCATTTTCTTTTTTACGCACTTCAACAAAAACATCTAGAAATGACGTAACAGACACTAAAGAAAAAAATCGAAGACAAAGCCAATGTTTTCTTTGTCGTATTAACAGTATAAAACACGGCCATTCTAAATCGCATAAAGTAATTTTCTGGGTGTAGTTCTTCCAGTTATACCAAGAAATGGCTTTTTAGAAGATACTAGTTGTACAAGACAGACTCCTAATATGCCTATTTTAAACCCTCAATTTAGGACAACCAAGAGGTAACACTGGATCGGTTCCTGGTCTTGAACTTCACCAGCCTCACAAAGTGGGATCTTAAACCAGAGTGCTTTGTAAACTCTGACCAGAGTGGGAATTGCTCCAGTGTGCTTCATCTAACCGTCTACCGTCAGTACCACATTTTATCTTGATTTAATTTGAAATGTATGTCTTTGTGACTTTATCATTCCTGTGTGTGTTTGTGTTTGCAGAACCTCCGGACAACGTATCCATCAGCTTTGTAAACCACACTGGCCCACTGCTCGAAGGACATCAGTACACCCTCCAGTGCCGTGTCCAGGAAGTTGCTCCTGTTCAGAACCTCAGCCTGACCTTCTACAAAGGAGACACCATGCTGGGCCCGGTACAGTCCAGCAGGAACTCTGTGGAGGCACCAGTGACAGAGATGTTCACCTTCAGCTTCAACTTCAGCAGAGAGGATGATGGGGTCCAGTACTGGTGTGAAGCCAAGCTGAACCTGGGACCACACGGACCAGCGTTACCTCTTGTGATGAGGTCACAGCCACTCAAAGCTATCAGCCTCAGTGCCAAAGGTATGTGTGTGTTTGTATGGGAGTTATTTTGAATGCAAGGGTTAGGGTATCTAAAAGTATATCTGATAACTATTAATACATTTGATTCTGGTGTTGATTTGATAACTTATGTCTTATCCCTTCTTTATAGGAACCTCCGTTAACTCTGGACACTTTATACAAAGCATTTTACTCCTGTCCATCCAGTTCATTTATTGGGTATCAAACCATGTATGTTATATGTAACACAATGCTGTTTTGAATAAGCTGAGCCCCGCCTACTAGAAAACTAAAACAGGGAAAGACGTTGAAATAGGACTGATTACATATGCCGTTAGAGGAGTGAGCGGAGCCCAGAAGCGTTAGGTAGCCTATTGTGAAAAGAGGATATATGATTAGCTCAACCATCAGACTCCATAAAGTCTAGAACATTTCCCTGCCAAATGGACCCTCTTAAATGGATAGTGTGTATTTTTCTGTTACCCTCCTCAATTGGTGAGGTGCAAGGACTAGACCATTGCTACTTATTAATACCCCCTACCATAAAGATCTCATTCAGGTGTGCAAATTGCTCAAACATTAGTGCTAATTTCATGTAGAATATTTCTGTAAATAGTAAATATTTATAGAATATTTGACAAAAAGTGCATAAAACCATGGAAATGTAATATAAATTATGCTCTGGTTGTCGTCTGTGCATTTGATGTCACCAGTTGTCTATCTTGATTCCAATTTTGCCAAGAGACATGGACTTGCATATTAGATTTTCTTTCCTCCGTCTATATCTATTTTCTCGCTTTCAAATGAACAGGTAATAACAACCATAGCTTAACAGACCAATATAATTTTAATGTATCAATTAAAAGTAAGGAAGTCAAGAATTGATTAACCTTTTATCAAATCTATCAAAACACATGCCATGTCCATTGATCAAATTAGCTTTTGGAATTAAGAAAAAAAACAAAAACTTGTAGTGAACCAAGAAGCAATAACCATGAAAAATAAGAAGGGTATCATGCCATGAATTCATTTTATTAGTGCTCAGGGTTGATTCAGTAATTACAGTTGCCAGATGGACAAACAATGAAAACATTTCAAAAAGAAACATTTCATGGTTGTGCACCATTTGTTATGACTTTTAAGTGAATTAAAGTCTTGGTCATTGGAAAGGACAGCACATTAGTGCAAATTAAAGAAACCTACAAATTAGCTATTTAAACAGTGAAAACATAATAAATGTTTGCATGATGTTTATTAATATTAATCTAGAATCAAAGAAAAGGCAACAAAATAACATTGTACTTCAAGTCATCGTATTGTAATTAGTCAGCAATTCATTACATTCAATACGACACAACTGGATCAAAGTACAACTTTGATCCAGTTATTAATTGATCACTCAGACCGGTATGATCGTTACTTTGGCTGTTCTATGTGAACTCCATATGTGGAAAACATTCCGGGCTTACATTTGCACGCGGGTTCCAATGTCGTGTTCCTCAAGAATCTTGGTCCGGTCTAGAAAATAAATTATACAAATGAGTATGGCAATTATTAAACTGCCCATTCCACTTCATTGCAATGCACTGTATCATGGTCACAAACTCACTGCGTGCAACATGGTTGCGTTCCCCCGGTGAATGGAGGGTGGTGCAGTCATCTGCCAAAGCCTGCATTGTTGTAGTCTCCCCTTGTCCTGGGAACGGAGCAGCCGGTGGTGCAGTGACTTCAAAGAGGTGGCCTTTACCAACCGCTGGGAAACGTACAGGGCTGGACTGTGGCGCGGAGGGAGGGAAGGGTGGACTGTTGAGGTCCAAGTACTTGCCCTTGGCAGAGGAAGCGGCCACAGCCTTTAGCTTCTGGCAAATTGTGGCATTAAAGAGTAGTCCTCGGGCAAGCGCTTGTTCCGCCAGCAGGTCCAGTGGTGAATGGATGGAAGCTGCGGTCGCAGAGTCAGCGTCACGCTGTGGTTTTTCTGCAGTTTCGGTCAGTGTGGGAGGTTCTCCGCCAAGCCCTTTGACCCCGGTACCCCCCATTGACACAGAGACATTGAGGTTAGCATTTGTGGTAAGGACTTCATTCAGAGGCTTTTTGTCGGCGTACAGGGAGAGGGCACACTCTTTGGGGGAGCTAGCACTGCGGAAATGGCCATCAGGTGATTCAGCGGAGCCATGCGGGTGGTTAGAGCCACTGTTGATGGAGGCCATTTTCTTCTCAGCCTTCTCTTTTTTCAGACTTCTGCTTTACAAAAAGAGGTGAACAGTAATGTAAGCCTATTAAAAGGGCACGTTTTTGTGGAATAAAAATGTGGTGTACTTACACTGAGGAAGATGAGTGACCTAGAAATTTCTTGCTCTCTCTTAGCAGTAGCCTAAAGAAGTAAATAGTTAGTATACAAGGGAAAAAAAAAAAAAAAAAGGTTAGAGGATTTTTGGTGAATTTTTCGTTAGTGAAGATGAACAAATACGTTAATTAACCTTGGCTGCATCCATCCTTTGGGCCATAGAGTTTTTATCTCGTTGTCAAGGAAGCTTTTCAGGTACTCTTCCATTTCTTGATCCTCAATCTTTTCATTTTCATATCTATCCATCTTTGCTTTCACCACAAGGCACAGAAACTCTCTGCTTGTACATGCATGTTAAGTACAGAAAAAGAAAAATATTACAACAATCCGGTTAGAAGAAGAACAAACTTCACAAGATTCATTACAAGATGACTGAAATGGTAAATGTGTTTCTGAGAGACAAAGTTCCCCCTTCGGCCTTATGTATCCAAAAGGATCCACCTCTCGAGACAAAGCCATTCTGTGAATAAAATGAAACAAATGACAGGCAGCTGTGATAGCCGTGTCTTTCCTTGGTCAGACCTGATCTCTTCGTTCCATTTGAACTTCTTCTGGGGACCTCTCTTCCCGAATTTCTCCTCTCCCTCATCCTCAGAGTTCACCCTCTGGTCTCTGGGCCTCTTCTCTTCTGACCCCCTAAGAAACAAAAACAAGCAGATGAGTGAAGCACTAGGGATTACTAAATACATTCAACATTAAGAATTCCTTCGATATCCGATTAAGAGACAATAAATATGTCTTAACATTACTTGGCCATCATTTACAAAGTGATGGGAGGAATTTATCAGGGAATCCAGGGAAGTTACTGGAGTAGAAATTCCTTGCTGAGTGAGGAAACCCTTGAAAACGAAATTTAAATGACTGAGGCATAACCTCAGCTATCAACCAATCCCATCCGCCGTGAGTGAGCGTACTTTGTGGACTTGACCTGTGCGTGTGCCTGCCGGTTGTCATGGAAACGGGCCAACTGCTCTGGCATCACTTTGCCAATAGCTTCCCTTAACTGCTCAAGAGGATCCTGCAATATTTAGAATGTAAACATCATGAGTTGTAAAAAAGAAAAAAAAAGAAAATATGTCTTATTATAAGTGTTAACTTAAAAATGTGGGAGCATCTCCCCATTTTCCCTACACAGCAGTTAAGTGTAACTGCCACTTAATGTCTACACACCAACCGACAAATGATTACAAGGTCCAAATTATGAAACTACAATCCCCAACATGCACCTTTAGCTTGGAATCACCAAACGGAATAACCCCAACATAAGCTTACCAACTTCAGCTCTCCAATCCTCCCTTCTACTTTTGGTGAAAGGCTACCAGGCTGAGATA
Source organism: Merlangius merlangus (assembly GCA_900323355.1). Lineage (NCBI taxonomy): Eukaryota > Metazoa > Chordata > Actinopteri > Gadiformes > Gadidae > Merlangius > Merlangius merlangus. The sequence goes on from OOFH01000813.1 coordinate 6,235, forward strand.
CCAAGCCGCCTTTGCGCTCCGTCTGAGGCTGGTCCGGAAACAGAACTGTGGACAGGTTCTGGACATCTGCCCTGGCTGGAGAAGCCATGACGGGCTGCATCTCTGTAGCGTGTTCAGCCGCTTTGAGATGGGACACATCTTCAGTGGCGTCTAACAAAGAGTCCAAGTCAATGTCGAAGTCCACCGTGACCGCAGCTTGGATAAGTGCATGGTCATTGGTGGAGCCGATCAGACTGAGCAGGGGATCAGCCAATCCAGCCCCTCCACCCGCTCCCGCGTCCGCGGGACACATCGGAAACCTTGGTGTTCCAAAAGACTGCCCCCCTTTATCCCCCCGCATCTGCATTTCCCTCTCCTTCTGTCTTCTGAACTTCTTTAACATGTTGGTGACACTCAAAGGGCCAGCAGCTGTCTTTTTAGCTTTCTTTGGTTCGTCAACCACTTTTTCTGTTAAAGTACTGCCAGGAACAACAAAAACAGCCATTTTGTGAGTGTTAGTGAGTTACCAACCTTCACTTCATGAATTGACTTTGCTAGGTCCGTCTTCTCCCACCAAGACAATGTGAATACGACCTTACATCCCAGGAAATGGCATGTCTTGCGTAAATCTCTCACCCTTCCACGGAAACGTTAATCCCTGTCAGTTTCAGTTTTTCCCCTTCTTTTCTGCGCCTCTTTTTGGGTTTATCCGATCCTTCAATTGATTTACGCTTCTGAAAATGCAAATACTTCATTAACATTTGATCATTGGTCATTTAGCGGTTTTACCACCAAGCGTGTCACTTAATTTAAATGAATGTCATTAAAGAGACACTAAATGTACTCTGGTTAACCGCAGACATTGATGTTTGAACCCAGAATATATGGTATTTAGAGCCAAGTCATGCATTTATAATCTTTTAAATATTATAAAACACCTGCATGCTACCATAATGCACCATATAGCCTACCTTTGGAGGCTTCAGTTTGATGATTCTCGGTGTGAAATCTTCCACCTCAGTGTCGGAAACGTGGCGAAATTGAAGTACGCCACAGTTGACGTAGAATCCTCCATATTTCGTTGTGAGGGAGGCTGGAACAAGTTCATCATACTGAAGTAGAAAAACACAAGGGTTGCATTGGGAATACACTACAATTTCCAAGTCCAGCACGAAAATACACATTTTTTTGGTCATTGTTCAAAATCATCAAACAGAAAGACATTTTTCACAATTTACCGGTTTCCACCACTTAGGATATCAGCTGCCCTATCGTTCATAACACTTGTCAAATTGGGATTGATTAAACAAGATTTAAAATAAAACAAATTGTCCACAATAAACTCTTCTTCCTCACTGGCTCAGAGTTGTCAATGAAAGAGTCTTCATCATCATAGCCATATCCAATATCAACCAGGTCTTGGATGCGGTCCTTCTTCCTCTTCTTCACCTCACCCTGTAGGTAAATAAAGAAGCCTCATTAACAGTGGGGTTCCACGAACCACTGAGGATGGAAATGGTCTCTAAAGAATAAACTTATAATAGGTTGAACAACTAATAAAAACAATTAAAATTCATGCGAGACATGCAAGCCGTCTGGTCTACCAGACATATCTTGTGTGTGTGTGTTTTTGATTAAAAAAATGGGTTTAAGGGTCTCAGTGAGAAATGCTATACAGAAAGCCACTTGCATATTTATTCTCAAATTGGTGGGCAATGGCAGCCAGTTTCTCATGGTATGGAGTTTCTCGCTCCTCTGATTTGTTCTGAGCGCCATCTTTAATGGAGCCACTCGGCTGAAAAAAAAAAATACAAAACACAACAGCAGCATTATGATTGACATCTTCAACCTTTAGCCGAGCCAGCTCTGCCTCAGTGGCACTGTCACAGCGATGGCATTGCCTACTAGTGTTGCTGTGTTTAACAGGCCAACCAGAAGCTCACCTTGTGTTTCTCCACTAGTTCCGTATAGCTGAACTCGGGAAAGGTGAGTTCGTTGGATTCGAATAATTTGAGCATGCATCTTACGGTCGAATGAGACTGAGTAACTTCTGAACCCTTTCCCTCAGTCTCAGAGGGAGCTACCGATGCAGACGCACTTGGTGCTGGATTACTGTGCAACGTTGACTCATCAGTTGGGGAACTAGAGAAATCGCAAGGAAACGTGGTCAACTGCACTCTTCTGACTTCGGCCATCTTCATACTAACGTGAAGTGGGGAGGAGGACCGCGCGCGTGACTACGTAGATAGACCAACACGTTGATTAAAACACTCGTGCAGGTGCGCTCTGTGAAGCGGGGCTCTGCTTCTGCTGGCAGCTTCCGCGCTGATGAGATTGAATAATGAATTGATCGAATTGCCAGTAGGTGAGCCTTGCCCTGCTAATACTTAGTGAGCGTTAATTCATCCCAAAATATATTTAAGTTTAGTACATACTACACAGAAACCTCCCTAGATGGCGCAATCTCATTGGTTCGCTATCTCGGGATAATCTTCATTATCCGCCTACAAAAATCGGGATAATGATTGTCGCAAAATGGCGGCCGCAAACTCTCGTTTTGCTACAGTGACAGACTCGGATTAGTGAACGTTGATTGCCTTATAGTATCGCCAAACCTCCAATCCATTTGTAAATGTTGTTTAGTTGACTTTGGCGTTAATAAATTATACTTTCTATGCTCGTTTTTCAGCTCTAAAAGAGCAGTAAGTTCAAACTGCTGTGTCGAGCACGAGTTCGCCCCAAGATGCATTGCTCGAATTTGTAAATAGCCTGGCGACGTCATGGAGTGCGCGTGACCATTGTCACACTTTGAACATTAAAAAATAAACCTATGAAATCTAGGGTTAGGGTTAGGGTTATCCACTTCACCTTCGGCGAATAATTGTTAAATATATGATCGTAATAATGTATCATAATTACAATATTAGTAAGATTTATAATAATAATAACTATTATATTAATAAATACATAATTTATGTAAATCAATAATGTATACTATTAGATTGATAAATACACAATTTTTATATTTCGATAACATAATATACTATTTTATTAATAAAGACATAATACATATATATTAATAGTATAGTATATTATTATTAATCCTTATCGATGAATTATTAATTAATCTGTACCATATCTTGCTAATAATGGATGTGTATAAACAAAGGTGGAGGGGTAATGTATAGTTGTGCTTGTGAGGGACACACAGGTTATGTGAGCCACTCTTCATCAAAGTGCACTCTTCTCCACCAGAAGGGTTTTTCCTGCCTGCATCAAAACTATTTATGGGTGATGGTGTGGGCGGGAAATGTGTCTACATCAAAACACAGAATAATAGTGATTTGCCATTGTTGTTGCCGGTAAGACTCCCTCCTGAAATTGTGTGAAAGAAGGAAAGTGCAAGTCCATTTGGGTCCTGCTCGGAAATACCAGAGACGGCTCCAGGATCTTTTGTTATTTTTCTGTTGTTTGTTTGTTTGTTTGTTTGTTAATTTGTTTGTTCGTCTTTTCGCTGGTCCATCTGTCTTTCTTCCTTTCATTCTTTCATTCATTCTTTTAGTGTGGGCATCTTGGCTGTCAGTCTCAATGACTATTGATTTTTCCATCTATCTATATGGGGACTCAAATAAATAAATATACATATATATATATATACTGTATATATATATATATAAATTATTGTATATTATATGGTTTTTTAATTTCACTCAAGGCTTTTATAACTTTTAATGGGGATTTTGGTATTCGTGACATTTTAAATGAATCATTCATTCTAAAAAACATAATGAATAAATAAATGTATCGATATATATAAATGA
>OOFH01000817.1:0-10135 GCA_900323355.1 Merlangius merlangus
GTTTGCATCTTTCCAAATTGCGGGCTGTGCAGAGACAGCATTCAAAGGAGGAGGGAGATGTGTCATCATGTAATTCTACCGGGGGAGGCAAAAAAGAAGAAGAAAGAAGCAGCAGCAGCAGCAGGAGCAGCCAGTTTCTCCTATTCCTCCCTAAAGCACATATTAACTCCAGAGTGGTTTACCTCCATGGGTTGGTGGCAGATCTCACCGAGGGGGCAAAGACAGAAACCCACTTCCAAGCAGAAACCCATCGGGGGCAGCACATTGACTTTGAAGACTCCTGCAAAGTCACAACCTCACTGCCTCTCAGGAGTTGGAGGGAGAGACGAGAGGAGACATCCCAGTAATATGTTCCCAAGACCTGATGAATGGGATGGAAAAATATAGTCACTATTCGTTAGTTAGTAAATAATGATGAATAAACGTTTATTCGATCAGTTATTCATGATGGGTTTACAATCATCATCTGCCTACAAAAATACTAAAGGTTTTTCTGTGCTTTGCTGTATTTATTGAAAACGTGTGGGAAGATTAAACATGGCCTGGCCCACACAGCAGTTTGTGCGATGTCCGCCTGTCTTCAATGGATGAATAAGGGTTATTCAGTGAAAGGAGCTAAGGTGTTGAAGGAAAGTCAATTGCAACAGCCATTTGCATGGCAAACATTCTAAATGCCAACCTCAGCTCGTAAAATACATCACAGAGATAATGCTGGAAACAAGGGAGAGAGGTTGACTTTTCATCTTTTATTTTAGAAATGTACATTAAACACGATGGGCACACTTATTTTGCAATTTAAATGAGCACAAATGATTCACACACTCATCACCACACACTCCTCTGCCTCTCTAAATCCACTCCCGCACATGCGTTTTGCCAACACACATACAGAAAAATTGATATTCTACAGAACACCACAGAAAACTGTATCCAATAATACCCGAAAGATCACATGAAATAGAAACTAGCAATGAATTTGTCCGTCCATATATTAGTGATTAAAAATGCAAAGAATACTTTAAAAGTGCTACATCCCTACACCCTATATTATATATTCACATTTAGTTTAATTAATTAGCCTATAATACCCTTCATGTGATTAGCCTATAATAAGTAACTGTTGTAATACCCACCAAGCCCTGCCCTTTAACATAAGCAGGTCTATTCACTCTAAGCTTGCTTTGCATAGTCAACCCCATGGGTAATTGAGCGCACAGATATTAAGAAGAGCCAATTTTCCAAAATACCAAAAAAAACACAAAATGTCCAACTGTTGTAGCTATGTTAAACAATGGACAGGGCAAATAGCTCCGGTTCTATTCTTGCTTGAGTTGTGGACTTATTGCTTAGACCGTCTCAACTCTGCCGCTGAAGACATTGATAGGCTCGGACGTGTTATCAGAAGCTTGTGAATCACTGTGTGTGACAACTTGTCAGATTAGAAATGCTCTATTAAGAACACCAGTTATATTCCATTAACATGTTAGAAGAAACCTGAGGTGTTTGGCCTCCACCACTGACAGATGATATTGTTTACTCGATATCGTCAAGACCTGGGAGTGTCTGAAGTCGGTATCTTCCTCTTTCTGATTTCAGCCGTCACTGATTCCCCCCGTCACTGACAACAGACAAAGATCAACAATGCACTATCCTCTATAGCCTTGTTATCAAAGCAATGCATCATTGATGTTACCTAGGAAAACCTCCCTTCTGATAGTTTCATAGTCTCCCTGAATTTCACGTTTGTTTTTGCTTCATAATTATGTCAGAAATTACTTACATATTTACTTTTGCTAGAGAATGTCCAGGATTGCTTCCTTCTAACCCAATCCCTTAACTCGCTGTTATTTCTGGATGTTTTTAATAGCTTCAACAGCAGAATCCATAGACTGAAAAAGTGATCCATGCTTTTATTACAAATAGACTACACTACTGCAATGTGCTTTTTGCTGGCCTTCCGAATAGATCTATAGAGAGACTTCAGCTCACACAGAACTCTGCTACTAGGCGTATAACGGAAACTAAGAGAAGAGCATATCACCCCAGTTTTTGCTGCACTGCACTGGCTCCCAGTATCAAGAAGGATCTGGAATTGCTTAGCTGGAGAAATCAAGGACGCATCTTTAAGCGCCACCTGAAAACTACCGGATGCATTTAGCCTTTAACTAGCACTATGCTGATTCAAACGTCTTTTGAATTCAATTTGTATTCTCTATTTTATCTCAAATTTATCTTCCCGTTTTTTATTGTAGGAATCTCTTGAATGTATCTCTTATATCGTTTGGTCTATTCATTGTTGTTGTTGCTCTTTCTAATGCATTATGTACTGTATTGTTCATTACCTTGAGCAACATTTTATGAATGAAACAGTACAAGATAAATAAACTTCACTCTCATTCTAAAAATACTTTAAAGGCAGAATCCCAAATTTTTTCTACGGGAGTTGTTGTTGGTTGTTTTGCGTTGCTCACTTGTCACAGATGAGAACATTTTGAAAAATAAGAACCAGGCCACACCTCTGCCACTCCATCAACCCTGTTGGTATCACCAATATCAGCCCAACTAGTTCCCTAATGTATTACTACACCCACTTTTTTAACTATGTCTTCCCACTGAGAAAGTTTACTTGTGCTGTCGAGTTTGTGTTCGCTGTTAGCCAATTAAGTGCTTACAGGTCTCTGCTTTCAGTGACATGATTGGTGGAAAAAATGAATTGAAAGAAAGTGAACTCCCCCTCCCTTATTCAATCTGGTCTTATCAGACTGTCATCTAAAGTCTGATATGTCTAACTTCTTCCACCCAATCACTAAGCGATTGGTTGTGGACTTTAGAGCCAATCATCATAGAAGAGCAGAGAGCCCATGAAAGCCCGGTGACGTTTATGCCTCTCAACATAATCAGAAATAAAGCTGGCAGGACGTCAGCTTCGAGACCCGTATCATAAAAATGAAAACAGGGAGAGACCTGCAAGTGGGCTCAACAGAGTCACTGTGGAACCGTCACATGCTCTGACATTGCCATGTCATTGACGAAAATCATCCGCACTCTGTGTTATCTGTTGGACGGCCTTCACTTTCATTGAAAAGATGCAGACTTCAGAGGGGATGGCCTCACTATGCCAAAGCTACACTGTAAACTACAGTGCCTAGATATGCAGCCCCTCAACTCATATATTAACTGTCTAACGCACTACGGACATGTTGTGCTCCGTCTTTGGTCGGTGCCAAATTAGGCCAAGAACTAGGGGTAGGTTTAGTTTCTGCTTTTTCATTTATTTTGGGTGTGTAAGAAATAACATTACATGACAATCTTGTAGAAACCGTTTCTGTTTCCCCTGGTCAATAACAACTTCCAATACATTAATTTAAATAGAAATGCAGCCCCCCATGTCTTTATAACTCATACATCAGCATTCATGAGTTTCAGGAGAGTTGTTGAAAGTTTACGTTCTCAAAGTTACCTGTGATTGAGAGGTCATGTGTTCCTATTTAAACAGCCCACTTTTAATATTGTGGGCCATGTAATGCCGATGCAACAAACCTCTTTTATTCACGGTGGCACTGAGCTTACAGTATCCACAGTAAAAGAGCAACATAGTCCGAGGCATCTCTTGTTTTTTGCAAACTATTACATTTTTTCTCTGGCTAGTCTCTAATATGAGTTAGAAGCTTCCATTCCCCTCAGCAGCTCTATTATCATTACACAACCTATTGGTCCTAAGGTAAGCTCCCATGGCTATATTTAGCTGCTCCCTCACCTATGCTTCCTCATTCTAACCTCTTTTACTACGCATACACATTCATTTCTCTCATATAATACTCTCCATTGCCATCCTATTTCTAGGAAAACAAACCCTTACATTTTTAAGAGCTTTAAATTGACCTTTAAGAAAACAATGCTTTTGTGGTGTTGACCATATTGAGATAATGCCAGTTTGGGCTGTAATCACAATGAAAGCTAGTAAAGCTGCTAAAGGTGTAAGATACAATATTTATATCATATTATCTGACTACTATTTAGGGGAACACATGTCTATGATTTTCTCCCTAGGCCTTTCCAACGACAATAGCCCTATGTTGAAAATGACCAAGGATGTAAATATGTGGACTTATTGTGCACATGCTCTATATTTCATCAGTGGAATTCAACTGATTTATAATGATTTATCTCTATAATGGCCATAATTGAGGGATTGGCGGGTTGAGGGTTACCTGAAACATGCAGAACCAGGACATCTTGATACCAACTTCCCATTGAGATTTGAACACAAATTTAAAAAAAAATATTACGCAGTTCATACTTGTTTGACAATTGGAATGGACTTTTGCACCCCAGATACACCTCTCACTAATTGGTAAAAAAATAATCAAATTAATAATAGTAAGAGAGGAAGAGAGACTAGAGTTGAGAGGTTCTCAGAAAAAGAAAGAACCTATTCTCTATTTTGTGTTTCTGTTTATAAATGGTTTGCTTTGGAATTTCATTTTTCTGTTTAAACCGAGCACGGCCATCATTGACGTCCAGGCCAGTGTGTTCCGATATAGGTAGTATTGTTTTTCCAGCAGGTGTCTGAGTTCTCTAGACCTCAACCGTGAAAGCAATTTCTAAGTAAGTGGTGCATCAGTGTGGCTGCAACATTGTTTTTCTATTTAAACTCTTTAAATTAAACGACAGGTAACAGAGATGACTTCAGAGTTCAGAGTAAACATATACAATGAGATACATAATGATAAGATGAAACTTAAATGGATATCGGCGTCTCAGATTAAATACAATTGCTGTTTCTCTTGTTTGGATTAAGTAGGGATTATCTGATCCAATCAGAGACCGCCTTGAGCCTCATAGATGAGCTGCCAAGTCTTCAGAAAACCTTGTAGAGAAATTTGAGGGTGGTTGGGGCACATATTATTTACAAATATATTTGGGCACCGTTGGGGTTCGCACACGCTGAATACATTTATTTTGTTGATTTTGTAAGTAAAGGAACATGAACATTAACATCCATTTCCCAAATTGCATAACTTCAAATTCTTTCCCAAATCATAAAAAAATAACATCAAAAAATAAATTAGTTTTGGCCACCAGAGGGACAGTTGATCTGTTGGTCTATAATCACAATTTACCACAAGGACCAGCCCTCCCCCTGCATATGAAGAGGGTAATCTAAGTCAGTCTGATGCTCAATGCGTGAGAGTTGGTGGCTGATAAGAGAGTGAGGGGCTGTGGAAGTAATGATCCTCGATTGTTCATGTTAACTTATAGTAAAAAAAAAATAGAGTTACATTTTAATTGCTTTGCTGTTTGCATGCATTTGTATGATTGGGTGCTTCTTTTCTGAGTCATACACAGCCTAGTTGGAAGGATGTCATGTGCTTAACTTGACCAAAACTTTGAATGAATAAACCATGTCGGAAGTTTTAAAGGTAGCAATTATTAAAGTATTCACACTGACGTACTCAGACTTCGCTTTGCGCATATTAGCCTCTTTCCTTAAACATAACAGTAAATAGCATTTCCAATGTATCCTGCTTCAATAATATTGCATATGAAGCAAAAGAGGATATTATAACTGTCACTCGTCACTCATGCTTCAAAAGTATTGTATGATTTGTATGCAGGAAAGCAAGAAAGTAAATTACCAGTAGAATTATTGTTTTACTGACCAAATCGTTCTTCAGTTGAAGAGGATGGTACCTGGTGAAAAAAATAACTAATAAAAAAAGTAAGAGGAACAATAGACCATTGATTCCACGCTGTCTGAATGTGTGCAGGTAGGTTTTAATGAATGGGAGATACTGATCATGCATAATTTAGCTGCCTGTTTATCTCCCTTGTGTCTCACTCTTTCTTAGATGTGTTAAACAAACATAATGAAATGATGTTTTTCATGTTTTTTTGCCACTGGATTTATTGTTGAATGGATTTCATCAAGTTACCCTTTTAAATTATAGCAGGGACAGAAATGGAAATGTCATCTAGTCTCATACATTCTGTCCAAATTCTGAAAAAAGCCTTCAGCCATAAATGAAATGCTGACATTTATTGGACATAGGACAGCGTAAAACAATGGGAGAACCCGATGATGTCGAGCAGTAATAGGGAATGCATGCCCCATCGCCTACAGTTGACGTCAGACGGCATTCATCTTGAACTTTGTTGCCCTTTGCTTTTCAACTTGATTTGACTACCAAATATAAATGAATCAATTTATTTCTGACATATGTAGATGTGATCTCAAATGAACTTGTAAATAGTTGTTTATCAAGTCTATTTTCAGCACTGGTCAAACTGTTGTTTTTCATGAATGCTGCCCATGGTTATGTACACTATTCACAGCCCCCCTAAACACAACCACAGGGTAATCCCCTGGCCCGCCACATGGGGTGCGAATGACCTTTGCCCTTGGGTGCACGACCCCCGTTAACACCCGCGAATAGTCGAGGATGAGAAGAGATCATATGCAGTTTGAATTGGTCTCTTGAACCTCTCTGAGCAACGGGTCCTATTCAACTCATTTACTTCTTGACTATAATCTGTCCCTCCAGTTTCTCAATCGCAACATACAGTGCAAGATGTGCAGGAGTGAATGCAGTGCAGTGCATTCACTCCTGCAAAAACAACAAATATAGTGTTAACAAAAGCTGCTGCAAAATCTTTTTTTTTTTGCAACAATCCCGAACAACAGAGGGCTGTTCCCATAGACCCATTCCCTCTGACAAGACTCTGTTAGGGTAAAACCCTCCGCTTACAGTTCCTCTGGAACACAGCACGCCGAGAGTGTTGCTGACAACCAAGAAACTGCTGGGAGGCCTCCACAGGACCAGATGCCAGAGAGCAACTCTCGCAGCTCCCAGAATACAACTCAACCTGCAGTCTGCTGAGCTGCACCTGATGGATGGCAGCCATTCTCCCGCTGGATGACCCCTGCACCCCAGGAAGTCCAACACTGACACATATGGTGATGACTCCGTCGAGCGCATGTCCTATATCAGGGATGTGGGAATGTTCTGAACCACCTTCAGACTACTTTTGACACCTGAAGAAGCCACGGTAAGATGACTGGTGTGTAATCAAAACCAGTTTTCATCTCCTTGTTTGAGTACGCAGTTCTAGGTGACAATAAAGAAGTACAGTTACGACTCGGTTCAAATAATTCTGGTGTAGGTGGAGTAATTCCCTTTCATTAAGTTCACATTCAACTTTAAGTTTCCATTAAATCAAAATAAGTGATCACAATATTTTATTTTCAACTTCTCCTGATTTTCGGTTTTGTTGAATAAATTTGGCCCAAGGCCACTCTAGCAGATCTCAGATATTCCTTTATTGGATCTACAAATATGCCTGAGTCATAATTTAGCAAACAGTAATGCAAGAAGCTTGCTCTTAAACTCTGTTCAAGTAATTTAGTTCAACATCAAGGTTCTCATCTGTAGACTATTCTACAATTACATTCAATCAAAGTGTTAATGAAGGACCACAGCTGCACATATCTGAATAATTAATGTTGAACTATTTTGGATTTTACTCCCAATTATCAGCCTCATATTATCCTGAAATTGGCCTGCAACCTTATTTTTCTTCCGATGAGGTATTGAAAAATCAATCATCTTTAGATCCTGCATCTGATACCAATTGAACTAATTGAGGGCAAACTCTATTGTTTTGTTCAATTGTTAACTTTGCACTTAAATAAATTTTATTCAGAACCAAAAAGGAAATTGAAGGGTATAATGACATGTGCAGAGCTCCACAGAAACATCAAGGATGAAGGAAGCAATATATATATATAGGCGACCTCAATATAGTCAAGTCAACACAAGGCCATTCATCGTCAGCCCGTCTAATTCATCATTTCCTCCATGCAATTGGAACTCGGCGTGCGAAAGCCCCTCGAGTCGGAGTGCGTGGTGCCATGGATGATTCCGGGTCGTTGAACACCAGATTGACGGGGGCTAGCTTAGCGAGGTCTGATAGCACCGAGATGGAGCAGGCAGGTTTAGCGTGGAGCGATAAGATAGTCTAGGCTTGGGAGCCAAGCGATTCGAGATAGAGTGCTTTCAATTGAATATGATGTTATACAGCAATACGAGACCCAGTTAATTCATAATCAATAGATTAAATGTGGTCGGGTAACCATGGAAGAGGTTTATGCATGAGAGAAAAGTGAGAAAGGGCGACGGGAATGTGAAATAGACCGGATAAAAGCAGGGAGAGGTTGAGAGAGGATATAAGAAGAGATTGTTAAAGAGACAGAAGAGATATGAAAACCAAGGAGATGCATGATATATCTTCCTGTCCCTTATATTCACTGAGTCTGACCATTTACTCTTTCTTCTAAAACTGTTTCTGCGCACTCACATTCTCATGTGTGTGTGTATTTAATGTGTTGTTGGGCGTTTGTGAGTGACATGTGACAGTTGGTGTCCCACATGTCGTTCTGGAGCATGTGAGGGAGCATAGTCCAAGACCAGACATCTGCTCAGAATAGTCTCGGACTAACATCTATGGCAGACATCTGGAAGAGGAACAGCAGGCCAGAATAAAACAAACCTGAGGACGTGAATCAGACACAGTGTTGAATCTGAATCTGAACGTAGGACATCAGGGGAATGTGGAAAGGGGGCAGAGCGAGAGGGAGAGAGTGCAAAACTAATAGTGAGGGAGAGTTGGACAATATCACTGTGACTTGAGGAGATAAAGTACAAAACTGAGGTAGGGAGAGAGACAGTGAGGATGAGAGTGCAGATATTAGTGCATTTATTGTGACTCATGGAGGGAGCGAGCTGTCTGTTTGACTTAGTGTTAACTCATCTGCTAATGCGCCGCAAGGTCCCTGGCTGTCTGTGCACATGCACGTACACACATGAATGCACACATGCACGCAAACATGTGTGTGTGTGTGTGTGTGTGTGTGGGTGTGTGTGTGTGTGTTTCTCGTTTTTGTATTTGTCCAGGCTCTTGTACTTTCAGGCGAGCTTGTGTACATTCATACACGGTCACTCTGTTATCTTGAATATTGTCCACACTAGAATCATACAATCAATATGATGACCATGATAACCAAATGGCCAGACGTAGGTTTAGGTTAATGCAGGGAATATGACGAGATTGCACTTTTTGATGTAAATGTGAAACAAACAACTGGCATTTTCTTTCTCTGGGGAAATCAGGTGTAATTTTCCACTCACTTCAACTTTACTCAAGATCAGATGTGTTTTTTGATAAATATATATATATATATAGATATATATACTTTATTAATCCTAGACGGAGAATTAGGGTATTGAGTCATTTTAAACAAGGATATATATACCCGATGAGTTGAAGGACAAACACATGGTAGTTACTGTGGTGGAAATGTGCCACATATTATTCAGCACTTTTATATATATAGATTGGCATCACATTAGTATCAGTATCATATTATGCAGACTGGCACTAAAAACGTCATCACTTACAGTAACTGCACCTAAAGTGAGTAATGCTTTTAAAGACTGGGGTTGGGCAGGAGGCAATGTTGCAGCTTCTGCACTATCCTTTCTGCAACATCTGCCAATAGGCATGTTACTTAAGCGTGTCACGTTACGAAGGGAGCAACCAAACATCTGATTGAGGGAAGAGTCAGGAATTCGGGAAAGAAATAAGTTCTAATTTCTGCCCTTACTGGACTCCAATTCTTTAACAGTTGTCCCAAAAAGTTTCTGCTTAATTCTGTTAACTCATAAGTTATTTAGGAGACACATTGGTCCATTAAGGGACTACGGTGACATGTCATTAAGGAGCAGGTAGGGGTTTGGCTACTTGGGTTACAGGATGGCTCCAGGTAGGCTGGTGACATTGGGGACTGCAAATCAATGTTGACATGTGACGAAACTAGAGCTAATGCCCTGCTTAACACAACCATTTGAATCATGTTTACCCAGACACGGTAGTCTGCCATCATGGAAAAGATGGCGTGTTTGCAGGAAAGAACAAGGCCACAATCGAGTGTTTAATGACGCTTTAAATCCTGGCGGCATCTCGGAGTGGCTGGGGAAAAATGACACTGGCACAGCACTTTAATACAGCCCCAGGTAATGAACGTGGCAAGTATCTAAGCATCACATAAGCATGTGTGCAGCATAAAGGAAGCATA
>OOFH01000818.1:0-11382 GCA_900323355.1 Merlangius merlangus
TACCCCGGCTGACGGTCTGTCCTGTAAGGGGACTGGGTGGAGTCTCGACCCGTCTGTCTCCACCCGGGGCTGGACGGGGACGGAGAGGGGCAGGGTTCCGGGACGGCGCTGGCCCGCGTTCCGCAGCAGAAGTCCTCAAAGAATCCGTCTGAAGACAAACCAAGAGCAGTGCTTTATGACCCGGCATTTGAAACGGCATTAATAGAAAGAAACCCACTAGCCAAGCCGAGGTTGGTTCTTGCCGTCTTCCTCACCTGGGTCCACGAGCACCATGCGTTTGTCCTGCGTCAGATAGGTGCGCTCTTCTTGGTTGAAGGTCCTGTCAATCATCACCATTTCCGACGAGGGACACGTACGCTGCAGAAAAAAGGGCAATCGTATTTACCATCTGCTCGTCTCACCAATCTGCCTTCAGACATACATCTACAGTCTTTGAACTTTCAAAAAAGAAAATAAATGACTCCTCGGCAAAATCTTGAGATTTGAAATCGGACTACACTCTCACTTAACCAGATTTTCAAGTTCAAGACTCTTGCAATACTCTTCTACAGCGTTATCACCGTTGTGCTGCCACAGCCGATCGTATCTTATTAAAATATGGCATCAAGGCAAGCTAAAATAATGTAGTTGAATAGAAATACATTTGATAAAATCGTCTTCTGAAACATCAATGAGGTCATTCTGGAAGGAGTTTCTCTCGGAGTACAGACAGATAAATCCACAACAAAACTTGCTTCCGGTCAAGGCTCTGTATATTCTCAACCAAGCTTTAACTACAGAGGTTTAGCACCAGAATGGTTGAACATTAACCGTTCCATATGCATGATATAAATAAGTATTAGAAGAGAAAGTGTTAGTGTTTATTAGGTTTGCACCCACCTCCGCCTCCACCATTAATAGTCGTCTGTATTTGTTCACCATGACGTGAGTTCTCTTTAGTACCTGAGTGGCCACAGTCTCAAACTCCTCATCCACTGTGCAGAAACAAGATGAACAAGGATTACAAAAGATTTAAGATGTCGCCCACAGATAATTGAAGCCCTCTAGTTTATAGTAATGCAATAGTAGTGCTAGACATTTAGGGCTCTGCTACGGATTTCTACATTTCACGTGTAGCTGACCTGATCAGATCGAACACATTTTGAATCGGGGTGTATTTCTGGAGTTCCACCATGTTCTTGCTAGCAACCTTCCGGGTTAAATTTTGCTTTGTGAAAGGATTTACTTGGTTAAACAATGAGACACTAAGCCACACCACTGATATGATGACTCAGCAAGAATAGACATTGTAAACCGAGCTGAAATCTATGTGGTAAAATAGTTGACAGGCCGAAATCAAATGCCAACCCAGGAAACTCCCCTTCTGGCCACACAATGATGAACTTATAATTAAACTACTCATCTGACTGAGGCTAAGACAGGCAAACGCCAAGTTACCGATATCTCGATGTTATCCCTTTAACAGTGCGTGTGTTTGAACTATAAGCAATACATGCCGACATTCACCGAAAGGCCCATCCCTTTTAAACAACTTATTTTCAAATTAACTTTCCTAATTGGTCTGTGTGAATGCTTAAAGGATTGTGAGCACATTGTGTTGCAGGGGAACCGAATGAGCAGTGAATAAGTCCAGGTGTACCCTGGGAGAACTCATGGATGCTGGGCGGAGTCCCCTGGAACACGTGGTAGGGGAGGAGTCTGTGCAGCGCGTCGTCCAATGAGGTGTAGCGCCGGAGGTCCGGGGCATCGACGCCAGCGTGGTCGTTCCTCAGACGCTGAATAACCCTGGGGTTAGAAGTGCGACGGTCAGTGCAGGAAGCTAGCCAGGACAATTGACATAGTCGTAAAAGGAAATGTTAATGGACTTACATTCCTCCTTTGCTAAGCGGTGGAAAAGCAGGCCTTTTCTGTGCGTTGACCTTCAACAAAGAAATCACAAATCATTTAAACAGAAAAATCTTCAAGAATCATACATGCACTAGGATCATTTGAAATGGTACCAGACAGGTTGGTTCACGTCAAGAGAAGGAAGAGCAGGCTGAGTACCTGTACGTTTAGCGTTGAATCTTGGTTTGTCATCATGGTATTCACAGCTAGGGTCAGACAAACAATAGGATCAGCTTTATTAGGACCAGCTAAAAGTATATCATTTATACAACGTGGAGAAACCAACACATAAACTAATGTTACCATGGAGGTTGAGCAGCTTTGGCTGTCGAGAATCCTGTTTGAGGCCAGGTGATTGGGAATCCTGGCCAGAAGAGATGGTACGATTAGACCGATGATAGAATAGAAAGAGAGGAATAGAACAGAACAAAGTACTTTGGATTTTACCTGTCTGTATTCTAGTTGGTCGTTTATAGTACCATCAGTACCGGGCAAATGGGACAGAGCAGTGCCGCTGGGCGTCTGGGTCACCAGGAGGCGATGTACAGAGCCAGCTGACACTTGACCCCCGACCTCAGTCGTCGGCGGGCCAACCAGGGTTAGCCTTGCTGAAGTAGACGACGTTTGCACTGTGTTGGTGTCCGTGAAACTTGTCCACGTTTGAGTCACCGCACCCCCCACATGACCAGTGCTAACCTGATTCACAATGAGGTGGCCGCCGGGGGTGGCCGTGAAGTTCTGTCCGGTGACTATCTGCAATGTGTTCTGATTGGATATGAGTGTGTTCCCGTCGGACGGGCCGGAGTTCGAGTTGGAAGGAGCGAGCGACAGAGAGCTAGGCAGTAAGAACTGCCCGCTTGGGATGTTGGTTTGGCCCTGCGTTTGCTGCTGAGGAGAGTGCACCACAATGGAGCCATTGGCTGTGTAATGTGCCCCCGAACCAGCAGCATTGGCGTTGCCTATGCTAGCCATGGTGCTGGGAGTGCTCTGAAGGCCCAGGCTGTACACAGTCTGGGTCCCGGCTGCGAGGGGTTTGGGCTGGATCGGTCTGACAATAGTCTGGGCCCCACCTGGGCCCCTCTGGATGATAATGTTTTGCATGGGGATATTCTTGAACGGCAGGCCCACCTGCCCCTGAGTCGGGGCAAACACTTGCCCCCCTGCAGGGGCCCCCTGCCTCAGCACGATCTGGGGTGATCGGTCCAGGCTGCTGAGGGTCATCACCCCGCCGCCGCCGCCGCCGCCGCTGCTGCTGAAGGAGCCCAACACCTGGATGTGCTGGGCCGAACCGTTGGGCAACTGGGACACCCCTTGAATGAAGTGGTTGGCGGGGAACACAGACGTGGTGGTGGTGGTGTTGGCCGACCCCAGCGCCCCCCCGTAGCCCCCAGAGACCAGCTGGGAGGGGAAGGGAGCGGCCGGCGCCTGGGCCGGGGAGGGCGCCGGCTGGGAGTCCAGCAGGGCCTCCTGAGCCAGCGTCTGCTCCGTGATGTCCGCCTCCATGAGGGACTTCTGGAGGATGTCGAAGGGCTGGTCCTCTCCCCCGAGGTCCACGGCCCCTGGGGAGCGGCCAGGGCCCAGCTCCTCCTCGATGAAGGACAGGCTGCTGGAGAGCTGCAGGCCTCCGCCCGCGTCCTGGCCAAACTCGCCCATGGCGGAGGAGTCATCTTTGATGCCAGCGTTCGAGCCGGCCTACATTTTTTTGGGTTGCAAAACAAACGCATGTAAGTACCAGTATTTGAATGTGATAAAATTAGACATATTTTATATTACATTCCATACATTAATACAAAGACATTTTTAAAACTTTAAAAAGTGTGAATGAGATCCAGTGTCACTGAATGTTCTGGACTATATAACATTTGGTTATTTTATCCTGAACATCCAGTCAGGTAATGGAGGAAAGGAAGGCAAACTCACAGTGTTGCCAGTGAAGAAAGAACCATCCGATCCGTAGGCTGCATTTGTCACGTCATCCTCTTCGATCTGTAGGGAAATAAACAAGTATCAACTCCCTATTCCACTGTAACACTATGCCAATCAATGCTATCTATGTTGTTCTTTAAGGCACATTGATCAGCTATGCAACTCAGGGGTCAAACTGAATTAATTTAGCTTCTTTAGTGTCAGGTATTAATGCTGTATAAGCGTGTAATCAGCACCCCGAGTGTCGTGCACACTTTATAATCGAGGAGTATGATGATGTACTTACAGACTTGCAGCCATGAAGATAGTCGTTCAACGCATCCACATCTCTGTGATTGTGAAAAAGGAAGGATACCAAATTTTAGAGTGTGTAATAAGTTATTGCTAAATTAACTGGTAATTGCATGCAACAAATCGCAGGCAATTACATTAGTTTAATAGCTTTGATTAATGAATGCAATGGAATAATTCAACTTGTGGTTGTTTGCACTTATTATGTATTATGTTTTGTTATTGCCAATTTCCCCATCTGGGTTTATTCATGGCAACATGATGTACTAGGGAAAAGCCGAGCGAAGGAAAGTATAGGAAAGAATAACCAAAGTCTTAAGTCAAGTAGTGAAAATATTCTGACCATATCCTTAGGAATGGGATTATCTCCCCACATGCAACCAAATGGAGCGAGCATTCTAATGTCTTCTTTACCCTATAATATCCAGAAGACGGCGGTCGTCCTCATCATCCATGACACCTACGAGGTGAGGTGAAGCGGGTGTGATGGGGCAGGCATAGAAAGGAGAGAAGACCGCAATAGTTACATGAGATGTGCACAAAAAATAATGTGGTCGAGTAAGGGGTTAAAATGGACCGTTCAACTGGGTCGCTGCTGATACATGACTAACATAAATTAAGTGGGTTAGACAAGGTCACACGTTAAGAGGCTGAATGCTATCATATCAATGCTATTCTAGAAATGGGCGTGTTTAGCCTAGTGTGATGCTTGTGATTTTAGACGACGCCTTTTACTTAATTTACTTAACCTGCATGCCAATCTTTGGTGTGGTTTGTGACAGTTTGTGACGCATCCACTCACAGTATTCTGGCAGGGAGCATGGAATCAGTCATTGAACACCCTTTATTTCCTGTAGTGGTTCAGGGTTGCAAGATGTGGTTGAAGTTTGACATGTAGAGTGGGAGAGTGATAGGAGGGGTTGGGGAGGTGTGGGACAATAGTGACAACATGAGTAGTAGAGGGTGGGAGGGAGAGATAGGATAAGAACAGTATTGTATATAATCCTCTGCTAGAGCCAAGCACAGACACACATGTCCCCTCCCCCTTAGCCTCCTCCATCCAGGGATTGGTCATTTTCGCTGTCAATTACACCACTATAGAATAGTTATCCAAGCTTCATCAACCCCCTGCTTCTTTTAGCCCACTTCTTGTGCGCTTGAATTCTGTTGCCTTTTTATTCAAAAAAGGGCTGCCTTGTCTGCCTGTATAGGCATTCAATTATTTAGCAGCTGTAAGGATGTCTTAGAGACTTGGCCCTTACAGACTGGAAATGTCAAATAAAAATATAGGCCAGGCTTTATGTAATGGGCAGTTTAAAAGATGGATCATCAAAATATCCTCATTATATTTGAATTAATTGGAAACATAGTTTATATGCATTGTTTAATCTGTACGCACCACAAAATAAGAGCTGCTGCCACTGTGTTATGTGAAAGTGACAGCACCCTTGCTACAAAATGGCTGTTAGCCTCTCCTGAGTTTCCTTAATGGCTGAACACGTTTGGCCACCATCTTTAGTTATAGTGGAACAAAGAAAGGCATAACTACTGTATTAAACAGTGATATGCGAGTGGGTAAATACACGAAGTATGACATACAAAAGACGGGCGAACGGAAATGCTTTTTGTTCAAAAAGGTGTGGATAAAAATTGAAATAAGGCGAGTAGTCAGCCTGTCGTGGGCCGTGTATTATTTGTCTTTAAAATAAACATCGTTCTGCACGTATGGCGAGGTAGAGTTTTGAAGAAAATAAACCTTTTAACATGATTTATACCTAACCAAAATAATGAAGCGAAACGATTGAAACAATACACTTTATTTCACAAAACAGCTACATTGGCAATAACTGGTAAGGCGTGAAAATAATAATAAACCTCCCCATATTGTGTAAGGTTAATGAAACAAATGGATATTATATGACCACGTAATATATATCCATGTAATCACGATTTGTGACTCGGAAAGTAATAATTGAATCCGCGGTCACACATTAGATATGTATGGCAAGTATAAAAAGTAGGCTTTAGTTGTAGTAGTGCCTCGTAGTGTGCGCACTAACATAAAATATGTAAATACAAAATTATCCATTTCTTACACAAGTCGTCTGAAATAGGACGACCTTAGAGAAAGGGGAAACATTTAAATCGGGAAACTACGGTTAAAATAACAGCATAAACACGCCCTAGCATTATGCTACGAGGACTACCAAGCTAAGGGCTGAAAACGCCCCGGACACTCCCGCAGCGTCCGCACACCGACGTTAACTTCGCCAAAAGCCAGCAAATGTACAGCTTGCGTATTTTATCTCCAAAAATAGACTGAATCGACAGAATGATAATCGCATTCAAGCAGCACAAACGCCTATCCTCCAGCCCCTGGCCGCCGCCTGGCGCTGACGTGCTCGCTTTTCTGCTGGGGAGGCTCTCGTTTGTCTCCTATTTAACTCGTCTGCCAGCATGCAAAACGTCACATTTCTCTAGATTTCGGCGAAGCGGACGCATTTCATCCTCGGGACGTTTGGAGATCGCCGTGTGTTCGTCGAGTGGCTGTCAGCCCGGGATGTTTTTGACTCGTCGACCCCGGCCTGTCGCGGTTAGCTAGCAGCCCGGTGGCGTCGCCCCGGTGGAGGACGGCGGCGGCTCGAATTCGTCGACAATGTTAACGGACTAAATGTAGTCCAGCCATAAATATTTATCTCGATTAGCATAACATAAAGACGACGGAAAGAGGCAAACCCTTTACCCATGTCTCACTCCTCTTGAAACCCAATATCTCCATTTGGCAACTTTTAATTTGCTCCCCCCTCCTTCTCCTCCTCCTTCTCCCTCTCCCACTCATATATTGTCTCCCTGTCCTTGTTCTGTCTCGGATAGATTCTCCTCGCGGCTCAAACTCTCTTCCCTCCCTGAAGGAAGGGAGGAAGGAGGTTGTGTGTGTTTTTTCCTTGAAATTTTTATCACAAAATTATAATACACTCGAAGGGAAACTCACCGTCATGAAAAAGCAGTGCCTTGTCAACGGGGTTTCCTCGCCATCACCGCACGGGTGGTTGGGGTAATGCACAGAACAAGGCAGCCCAAAGCATCCCACAGTCATAACGATGGAGCTTCAAGCACGATTAAAGAGCGAAATACTGGATTTATCAACGAGGGTTACCCTAATATCCCCAATGTTACAGAACGAGGAATTATTTTGGCATATTGCTTGACTCTGATAAATTTTACGATAATATTATTAAACGTGCGCAGTGGTAACAGCAGGGGGCGGTCCTGCGATCTATGTGCCACACCTTGACGTTGTACAGGTAGCCCTACCTATAAATGGTAGTTATAGAGATGAATCCACACCATCACCAAACATAGGACCTTAAATTAATATTAATGTTGAGGCATCACATCCATGCGTACTACTTGGAACAATACCGTAATTTTCAATAAGCGTGTGTTCATGTATATATATTTTTTAAAGAATAAATTAAACATATTGATAAGCGATAATGTACTAGAATTATAATGAAGACCCTCTTTTGTTAATGTCATTTACACTTTGACGCAGGAATGGATGAGTTTGGAAAAAACCCACTGGAGTCTACAACCAATAACAAGGCCGTATACATATTGACTGGTCACAATTCCTCCAATGAGGATCCGGTTTATTGAGACAAGACATTAACACTTCCGCATCAGACCGCAGCAACAAACTCAAGTCAGAGGCAGTGGAAAATGGACATGGATGTTGATAAAAGTGAGGGAAATCATGATGACATCTCAAGCAATGTCGTCAAGATTCCAGAGCGACTGTTACTCCGGGAGCAGGCGAGGCTGGACGAGGCCGAGCGGAGGAAAGAGGCCAAAGAAAGCCATTCGATCGCGGACGAAAACAGTGAGTTTTTCACTAAAGCGTTCAACCGAGACCGGGCGGCCATTGAAGACCTGATTTCCATTTGCTCTGGGGCTGATCGGGCATCCGCAACGCAAACATTGAATGAGGCTACTGCTAAGACACAACAATTACAAAAGTTTCTGAATGACAGCATGATGTTTCTTGCGCAATACGAGTTAAGACAGGCACAAGCTGCCTTGCAAAAACTGCAGACATCCCTTGCCGAAAAGAGAGATGAGGCTTTGCCTAAAAAGAAATTCGCCTTCCGATCCCGTACAAAGGCTACCGAACAGGTCGGCGACACGGTACCAGCAACCCCAGCTGGGGAGACTGTTATCGATGGTCAAACACCCGCAGCATCTGATATTGGCAAGGTGGAAGAGACTGTGCAATGTGGCTTTTCCAACATGGATGATGTGGTTCTCACCAAAACGGCAGGGGAGATCAATAAAAATGATGTTTTGTTGTCTCAACTGACAAACTGCAAGGTTCGCCTATTTGGCTCACCCAGTACACTACACATCAAGAACGTGAGTGGCTGTGAGATCCTGTGCGGCCCAGTGTCTGGCTCTGTATTTGTGGACCACTGTAGCAACACCACCCTCGTTCTCCCCTGCCAGCAGCTGAGAACACACAACACCACTTCCACACAGGTGTACCTGCATGTGACCAGCCGTGCCATCATCGAGGACTGCCATGGGGTCAGCTTTGCTCCATTTACCTGGTCCTATCCAACCCTGAACGAGGACTATGTGGTGTCTGGACTGGACCTCGCCCGCAACAACTGGTCCCAGGTGGATGATTTTAACTGGCTTGCTGCAACACAGTCACCTAACTGGACTCTCATTCCTGAGGAGGATAGAAAAACAACTTGGGAGACCTGAACGAATGACTCAGTTTCTCGCGATAGGACTCTTATAAAACCAACATGTGAAATATGTCTGCTGTTCTTAAACTACATTGCAATCCACTTTTTGACAGAACTTTTGGCCTTTGAATGTTTTCAAGGTTATTTAAGACGCACTACATGTCATTGCCATTTCATCAATATCAAACGTTCAGCTAAAGAACTTTGCAATTGTGACATATTATTGTTTCAAATAACATAAAGCACTTGCATGCAATGTTCATAAATGTTGAATAATTAATTCATCTTCAGAAGAAGGAGTTGTATTAAAAGGCACGGTAGGACGAAATACATGTGCCTTTCATGTTAGTGATATTGTTTACTATCTACATGTGATTTACAACTTTTGTTCAACAGATAATTAATGATGGCTTTGCTTGTTTTAATTAAAGCGTTTGGATAGCATTAATATTTTTTCTTCTAGTTTTTTTTAAGGTCCATCATTGACATTATCTTGTGTGCAGTTACTGCTTATTTTTCTTGGTTAATTTGATTTGGCCCAATTTTAGTCCTAGTTAAAAAAAAAAAAATCCAGGAATTCTATAGCATTAGCAACTCTCTTGAATGCCTGTACTGTTCGTACAGCCTTAACCGACTTACAGTTGAAGACGGTCCAAAATTAAGTCTGTAGGTCAGATTTGTTTGTGTTGCTGGTGATTACTTCACATGCCCCAGTGCCATGCATCATCCATGAACCATATACACGTCCTAAAATAGTGCATGAATCTGCAGATATTGGATGGGACCATACAATAATATCACATTTAGTCGCAATCCTGAAAGCCTTATCCTTTCAATCTGGTTTGCATGGTCCTCTGTGACGCTGATTTGCATCAGTGTATGCTGAACTCATGGACCAATCTTTGAATGGACAATTCCATGTATTGGGTCCACCTTTAAGTCCATGTTCTTTGTTAACCATTACCTATATTAACTGAAACTCTGGTGTGTTAAATTAAGGCAACAGTGACCACGTGAACACCCAAACCAATTATGAACACTAACTGCAGATTACGATCAGGCTCATCTTCAGTAGAGGGGATTTTTGCAAATGGGATTAGGCTTCTTACATGGGCTTAGTATGACGTACTGTAACTTTGGGTTCCATCGTGAGAATCCTCCGCAATCCTCCTCCTCTCTATGGGAAGGAAACATCGCAATTGGCCTCACCTGTGGTCATAACGAGAATAGTTGGAAAGCTCTGAATGAAAGTGAATTTAATTATCCACTGTGAACTCTTGGATTCTGGATGAAGGAGAAGGAACATGGTCTTGAAGTATTAGCCGCTGTGCGTCTTCATAGTCCACCTGCTTTCTTCATCTCTGCTACTGTGCTGGGGGATGGATTACAGGCTGAGCTAACTCTACTGTCCGGTTGGACTCTCTCGCGGGGACTAGGGAGTGCTATCTGAAGCAGCAAGCTGGCCCACTGGGAAGCTCTTCCAATTGATTTTTCTCTTTAAAAACCTAGAAAGCTTTCAGTGTGGTAGATTAAACTCACCTTTTTCTTTTTTTTTTTTATTAGTGGGGAGGCTTCAATCATGGCTTTAATGAAAATCAAATTCGATCTGAAAAAGCGAGTGAAGCTCGCCCAGTTTGTCTGGTTCCTGTACTGGTTCTCTGTCATGGCAGGAGTGCTGGTCCTGAGCATGGGTCTTTTCTTCAAGATCGAGCTGCGTAAGCGCTCAGAACTCATGGACAACAATGAGAGCCACTTTCTGCCCAACCTGCTGATATTTGTGGGCTTCATAGCCTGCGGCATCAACGCCTTCGGGGGCAAGGTGTGCTACGACTCCTTGGACCCTACCAAGTTTGCAAAATGGCAACCCATGTTGAAGCCCTTCCTGATGTCCTGTGTGGGCTTCAACGTGCTGCTGTTTCTGACAGCACTCCTGTGCTTCGTGATGAGAATCCCCCTGCAGTTCACCTTAGCGGAGGGCCTGAAGAACGGCATGAAGTACTACAAGGACACCGACACACCTGGAAGATGCTACATGAAGAGGACCCTGGACCTGATGCAGATCGAGTTCCGTTGCTGTGGAAACAACAACTACCGTGACTGGTTTGAGATTCAGTGGGTCAGCAACCGCTACCTGGACTTCAGCGCAAAAGCAGTGAAAGAGTAAGTGACTTGGTGAATTCTGCGGCCTTGACTCCTATTTTAAACCAAAAATTAGCCAAAGTCCAAAACGTCATTAAAATAGTTTGTTTTTTAACACGTATATCACAGTCATTAAAGGTCACTTTCAATTGACGATTGAAACGACGATTTGTGAAATAATAGTTTGTGGAATCGTCAAGTAGTTTTGCATCTTCTCCAATCAACTTTTTTAAAATAACAAATGGTTGTAGAAGCAAATAGTTATTTGAAGACTGGCTGTAGCTTGCGGGGGGTTTGGGAGGGGGTGGGATTTGCACAAGGGGTTAGATACGGGGCTACTTTCCTCTATTCACAAGATCATCAGGTGATTGTTGGGGCAGGTGATGAC
>OOFH01000820.1:2224-12812 GCA_900323355.1 Merlangius merlangus
ATAACCCCTCAGATATCAAAACACATTTGGGGAAATTGATGACAGAGAAACTAATTTGTATTCTAAAAATATTGATGAATGAAAAAAAAAATTGGGCTCAAGAAAAAAAGGGCACTTTTTCTCAACCAGGGCACAAGGGCTGGTGCTTGAGCACCACTTGGGGTCTATCTGTGCACGTGCCTGTTGCTGGGGACCAAAGGAAGTGCAGCTTCGACTGGGAAGTTGTTTGGAGGTGCGGTTCTCAATACTGCAGGCCAAGCACTCGGTCCATTCTGAGCAGCCACGTTATGAACGGCCACTGCACTAGTATAACAACGAATCGCTATAATAAATGTATTTCCTTTGTTTAGGCAGATCAACACTGCCATCTTGTGGTGCAATAAATAACAGACAAACAAGATATATTACATCAACTCCCCGAATGCAGAACAAAATGTCAAGTGTGAAAATGTGATGTGAAGTCAAGTGAAGAGCTACGGTTTAGTCCCCTAGCCTCCTCAAGTCAGATCGTGTATATGAGAACACATATTTAGTTGTTATATTTGATAGCAATTGATGAAAAAGGAGGATGCATCACATTTACACAATGTGTAGGCCTACATCATGTCTGCACACGCCATATATCCAATTTAAAATGAACAGTTACCAAACCATTGAAACTGAACAAATTTATATCGGATCTATTATTAGCACAATATCAATCAGGGCATGGATGAAGATAAACACATTCATGTTTCAAACATTTCATTTTAAATTGCATGTGTCCCAGTGATCTCTCATCCTTCCTTTTCTTCTAAGTTTCAACGATTCAGCAGGTGCTTTGGTCAAAAGTGAGTTAAAATAGGTTTGAAGAAAAGGGTTGAAGGGACAAGAAGCCAATTTGGAGAACCTATTAAGAAGAAGAGGTCGGTCCAGACAGGCTGTCTGGGCGGACCGGAGAGATGAGTCCAGGGACCTGGCCATGATTGGGGTTTTAAAGTCAAGGGAGAGCTTATTCCAACTCTGAACTGACTTCCATGAAGTTAAGCAAAGGTTAAAGTTTTGAAATGTGTCCTCCTGATTCTACCTGGTTATTACAACATTGTTATCTGTATCACAAGAAACAAAAGTTCACATGATACAAAGAGAGACACACTTTTGGGTTCTTACAGTTGTGGGGTTTGTCAAATGAACCTATACAAGAGACCAGGCTGTGATCCTCAAGGCCATTACTGTTTGAAAGGGTTGTCAAACATATATGTAGCACGGAATGGTGCCACCAAGTTCAACTAGAAGAGAATTAACACTGGCAGGGTTAGGGCTCCAGTTTTTTTGAATGACGCTTTGGCAGTTGCTGTTTTAAGACACATTATATATTTATTTATTCATGTATGTATATGGGGGTACTGTTTTTTAAGACCTATTCCATATTGTTTATGGAGTAGAATACTGTATAATTATGATGAAATACTCACCAAATGAGTACATGATCACCGGTGCAAGAGGGTTTAACGTTTTTGTGATCAATATTCTGTCCAGAAACGTATCAACCCATTGGCAGCTCGAATGATATTCTTCTAACAAGAAACCATGTGGACCAGTTTGCCCTTTCTTAGTTTCATTATCCAGAAAAATCAATGTCTTGCAATATTGGCTTAACCCTACCTCAGCTATGCATCTTTAAGGGAATGTCTCAGTCCTTCAGATAAACCCAAACAAATGAGTGCATTACAGGGATAAATGCTAATTGGAGGAGGTACAATCGATAGTAACCTGGAGACCCAATAGTATTTCTAGCTTGAACACACCTGAAAATAAAGCTGTAACAGCTACACCATGGCCAAACAAACACACCATGTGGATATAGTTATATTTGTTTTGTGCTCACTTTGCCTCCGTTTCCCCCACACACGAGAAACATAGGAGGAATACATCAATGTGCCATGATCGTAAACGTAAAACTGCCACAGGCCTCACCACCATAAACATTCTCTCCTTTCTACGTTTACATACAAAGACCTGAGCTTCTTCCCTCATACAGGTTGGGGGGATTCTAAACACCTGAAATGTTTTGGTCCATACTCGTAACAGAGCAATGTTTTATCAAGGGTTTTAAGGCCTGTGGTGTTGCAACAGAAATAGGTAGGGAAAATGTTGGCTTACCACCTAAAGAAAATGTTTTACGTTAGATCAGATATTTCTTCAGGTCCTTTCAGTGGCTTGTTGATCATGTTTAAATGCCCAGCCTGGATGTTCTTCCAAGACATTTTGGATCAAGGTGCATAACACAAGTTAGGCTATGCAAACGTATGTAGCCCTAATACAATACTATTATCCAAACAAACAGAACAGAATAGCATATTTAACGTGGTATTATAATAGTCTACACACAAGTTCACAGTCTAGTATAATTACCAAAATAAAGCTATTATAGGTAAGTAAAAGTTTGGCATACAAAAAAACCCGATCTTTCATGTTTATAGTTTTCCGCATTTATTAGAATTAAATGATCAATAACAATGCTTATTAATTGTAATTCACAGATAACCAGATAACCATCCAAGATGCTGTGGGTGGCACACAATGCTGAACAGTCAGTGTGCAGGGACTGCCCGAGAGCCAGCAGCCAGGAAGGGGACTCGACCCCGGGAGCTCCAGGGAAGGCGCGTGTCCGCGGCGGTGTGTGGACCGGAGCACCGACATGTTTTACTGAGAACTCACCGATATATATACAGCAACGCTGTGGGCAATTTCATTTCCTTGGACCGTTTTTTGCACCATAGTAAGGTAAGTGGTACTCGGAATCGTTCGTGTTTATCAGATACGTACAACAGAGAGCCTACATGTGAAGTATTCGCCACAATACAAAAGCCTTTCTTCGGTTGGGGAAAAAATGCCGGGCTTGCAGTAAGGCAGGCCCCGCAAGTGTCTTCCAAGTCCCCGAATGGGCATGGTCGTGTTGTCAATGTGTCCTGTGGTTTCAGCATGTTTTAAATATCGGGTTCCTAACGCCGTACACCAACTGTTCACGAGCATCGGCTCCGTTTTGAGTCGTAATCGAGCAGTATCGCAGAGCTACCAGTATGGCCGTTACGGAGAAACATGGTTGCTCTGCGGAGTCTCCTGCAGCCCCACACCGGGCCTCGGTGCGCCCTGAGCCGGCGGAGCGCTACGGGGACAGGCGGCGGCACTCTGCGGCAGCGAGGCGGGCAGTCTGTCGGGAGGAAGGCAGAACACAAAACGAAGGGTTATGTAACACGAACAACGTCGGCATCAATGTTGGCCACACGAAACTTTCTGTGCTCGGTGGATATGCTGTCAAACAAACTTAACGTGAACTTAACACAACATTACACCCCGCCGCACGGGGTTTTGTCTAACGTTATTTTATTTCGTTATGTTACGTTTTGGATTGTTCTTTGCTGCTGGATCCTGTTCAACATGTGCCGGATCCCTTTGATGTAATTCAATTCAATTAGTACTTTGTTTTGCGTTAAGTTTAACTCTTGGATGACTTGTCGACTGCCTAGGAGTAGGTTTGTGCACTGAATGCATCTCATAGCCGTTATGTTCTCCTGGTGGACTGGTGCGCACCGAGCGTGGAGGGGAGCAAGGTGGACCCCGGCTAGATCTGACCGGCTAGATCTGATCTGGCTAGATTTCAATCAGCTAGATCACAACCAGCTAGATCTCAACCAGTTAGAACTTAGTCAGCCAGATAATTTTCTTCCATAAACTAACGTTACAGCAGATTGGCAAACTAATGACTTTTACTGTTGCCTAAATGCAAACATAACCTTGGTGTTTTTCATTCTAAATTGTAGTCGTTTTTTCATTGACATTGAAACAATGGCAGCAATGGCACTTCGCTCAACCGAACGCTATAATCCCTTTTTGGCTGAATTGGCCATACGATGTGTTTATTTTATTTTATAACTTGCCATGGTTTTACTGTGCCTGAATAAGCTTGTTTACATGGTTGCCCTATTTTCATCCAGCTCAAATTATATTTTCTTCCCTGCAGTAGCAGCAATTTTAGTAACCCATTGTTATTTAGAAACCTAATCATCCGAGATAAAGAATACCATTCGTGGTGATTTAGGGTAATGTATGGGTTTATTACCTAAGGTTGGCTAAAGATTATTTATCAGATGGCAAGGGGCATATTGTGGTGATTGTTGATTTGCCATTCTTGAGTTCACATATAATTTTTGTGCTATTCAAAAACAATAATGATAGTCGGGTCTCATCAACAGTATAGGTGACATAAACCACTGCCAGTATTGAGTTGTGAGTTAAGTCAACAAGTGGAATAAAAAAAATAGCAGAAAATCGTTGTTGCTGCTAACGTTAGAAAAGCTGCAGAATAACCACAAACAAATATTGGAATTAAAGCACAACTTACAACAAAGACTATTAGCATACAATATGAAATACATTTAAGATGATCCTTTCTTTGAGTCGACAATAGACACACTATCTAATTACAATTAAAGTCTAAACAATTCTTCATCATGATCATTGACCTTATCTAACGCATACATAGCCATAGTCGTTGGCAATGTCTGTGCAACATTTGCATGTCTAATACGAAACAACAATAAGGATAGAGAACCTGTCCATACGTTAAAGACAAGTGTATAGGTTTGGACATGTAGAGATACACATGTAAATAAGGCATCGATTTATTGATTTTCAAAACAAGACATGTTATACAGTGTATATATTTATATATTTATGCTTTTTCTATTCACAGATTGAACAATGGGACTCTGAGCGGAGGCTTCAGCACTCCCATGATTCACCCCACCCCGGCCCACTAGAATGTACTTGATGAATGTGCCTCCATTTGCAGCAACTCATACAGAATGGAGGACCTGTGGCCCACCCCCAGACTTTAGCCTCCACGGCTTACACAGCTCTGACAGTGAGTTGTCGACCGGAGACGCCAACATCCAGGATAAGGTCCAGATGATCATTAAAAGCTTGAGGAGCACCCAGTCCTCCATTGACATGGGTGACGAGATTGTAGGAAACGTGCCACAGGGACAGGAAGTGCACCTCGAGGCCTGCAAGTTTGGAATGGGCCCTTTGGTAGGAGCCAAATCATCAACAGGTTCTGGTACTGAATCCCGACAAACGCAATCAGTGTTTCCAGTCAAATCCGAGAGCCAGGATTCGGACAGTGATGACAGTGTGGACCGAGGGATTGAGGAGGCTATATTGGAGTACCTAAAGGAAAAGGACGGACATAAACGCAATGAAGAACCGTCATCCAACATCCTTCTGCCTTCAAAAGTCCATAGGAAAACCCCTCCTGTCCCTGAGATTTGTAAACAACATTCCGACAGCAATATAGTCTTAAGTGCCAACCACCAGTTTTCAAAAATCACTGAAGTTGAAACCCCCATGGCACCAGTTCAGAGTTCAGTGACAAAAAATAATTCCCTTCCCTTCAAAGAAATCCCTGTTAAGAAAATGGAAAAAAGTATGACAACCAAAAGTGTGCTATCCAAAGAACCCAAAAAAGTAATGGAAAACAACTTCGATAAAAAAGCAAAAGACCCTGTCCCAGTCAAAACAGACAGGGATTCACTGGACTCAAGTAGTGATGATGGGATTGAGGAGGCCATCCAAAAGTACCAGTTGGAGAAAAAAGACAAGGAGATTGGAAGCAAGGAAGCCTGCAACTCCTTTACATCACAAGACCTTACTGACTCCAGTAGCAGTGATGATGGGATTGAAGAGGCCATTCGCAGCTACCAACGAGAGCAATTAAAAGAAAAGAATGTGCCCAAACCACTTTTGCTCAAGCAAAGGCCTAGTATAAAGTCACCACTGCAGTCTCTCTGTAGTTCAAACACAGAAAAAATAAACAAACTTAAATCCAAAAAGAAAAGTAAAAATAAGAATCTGCAATCTGGCCCCCCTCTGTCATCTGTTCTCCTACCCAAAAGCTCTCGAACAGTAACTGGCAACTCGAACAGTAATGGAAATGGGACACTTCTGTTAAAAGAAGAAGCCTTTAAGATTCACTCCCCAACCACTACAAAGACCACACCCGCAGAGCTCATGTGTGCTGAGGCAATTTTAGATATTTCAAAGGCTGTAATGCCTGCAGCGTTCACTGCTACTGTCAGCATTGACGGCTTCAATACAAATGAGACATTATCGGGCCCTTCTACAACCGCGGGTGGAAGTAGTGACAGTTCCATAGACAGTGAAGACGGAATTGAACAAGAAATCTGTATGTTCCTTGAGCAGAAGGCCCAAATGCAGAAACAGCCTCAGACTACTGCCACGCTCTCCTCACTGCCAGCCAGCTTGAATGAGCCGGATATGGCGAAGGGAAAACCAGAATCAATCCAGAAAAAGGTTCTGAGACTGTCACTTACTCAGAGAAGAAAACTCAAATCGCAAGACTGCAAGAAGCCAGCAACAAGCCCCAAAAGGATGAATGAGCTGGCTTTGAAAGACGGGGAAGGATCAAGTTCCCACGTATCTTATCAGATGGAGTTGTCGCCATCTTCTGTTGAATTCGACAAGACTGAGAGGGGAGGAGACAAGAGCAGCTCTTTAGATAGTGACGAGGACCTGGACACAGCGATTAAAGATTTGCTCAAGACTAAGAAGAAGTTGAAAAGAAAGACGAGAGACTTGAAGCTGAAATCAAGGAAGTGCCTCAAGGATTCTGAGCCCTGTGACGGCATTCCAACAAAAAAGCAAAAACTCAACCCTATTTCTAAGAGGGTGGTTTTGAAAAAAGCTCCTATCAAAAACAGGGACATGAGCGAGAAGACTAAAGTGAGTAGGAAGAGCCCATCACAACAGAAGCAAACTATCAAAAGAATAGACGATCGCGGAGCAGGAGAAACAAACCAATTAAAAGGGACAGGAAGTGGAAACGCTTTGTCGCTGTATACTAGTGAGAGTGCTGTTCAAGGAAGTGAAGACAACAGCTCAGTAGACAGCGATGACAGCATTGAACAGGAGATCCGGAAATTCCTGGCTGAAAAAGCAAAGGTCATCCCCACAGAGACTAGAAACAAGGACGAGGATCGGCCGATCTATGGCAGCATCAGTAAGCAGTTAACAGAAAAAGCGACTAAATTGGAAAGTCAGCTGGCTGAAATTCCAACACCAGAGAACACTCGCCTACCTGACGTTCAAAGCAAGTTGTGTGAGGACGGACTGTCTTCGATGACTCCTTTGACGATTGGAACTACATGTCACCCGTCTCTCCTGTCCCGTACTCCTTCTCTTTTGCAGCACACAGATGGAGTGGTGAAGCGAGAGGAGCTGAGGCCTTCCATTGGGAGTGGTCATGCCAGTTCTAATTCTCATTTGGAAAAGGCAAGAGCTCGGCCGGCTACTAGTCCCAGCGTCGTTCAGCCTTTCTCTGACGCTATGAAGTGGCGTCAAAGCCTGGGACTCCCCATCAAGAACACCAGGCCTGTGTTTGCCAGTCAGCCTTCTTCCCATATCACTTCCTCTAGTATGAACGAAACGGCAGCGGCAGCAGCAGCAGCAACACCTTTTCACAGGGCAAGGATAAACCCCAAACCACACACACCTGTCACTCTATGGACATCCGCAAGAAACAGCCAACCGGTCTCGCCTATTCGCCACTACCCAGAGACACCTGTAAACCCAATGTCTAGTTCTGTACCTAACCCCTTCTTTGCCACAAAACATAGCCTGGGGAGGTCTCCTATGATGGGACTCTCATCCGGGAAGCAGAGTCAGGCAGAGAGGGAGAGTCGCTTGGCCCCTCCTAGCGAACAGGACCAGGGTGCGTTCACCAGGTTAGACCCCACACGTAGAAGCGGCCAAGTCTGGGTCCAGGCAAGTCCCATGAGCGAAGGGAGAGCAGAAAAGCTGACCAGCAGGGGAAATGAAGGAAGGGAGGAGATTGCGTCCGCTGAGAAGGCAGTGCAGTCAGTGAAGATGGAGGTTGAAGATTTTGTAGACGAGACAGATTGTGAGCTAGATGAGAGGCGTGACGCAGAGAAGACCCGGGGAGTTTCTTCGATGTAAGTACAGGCACCACTACGATGAACACAGCCACCTAGCATCTCTAGCCAAAATGAAACAACCTCATTAGATGAGTGGGCCCAACTAAGACGTAAGCAAGGTTCAGTTTGGTTTTGATAGGAATCAAAGGGAATTTCGTCGCCATAGAAGTTCCCCCCCATCCCAGCCCCTCGAGCCTAGGAGACTTAATTTGCCTTTTGATTTGACTATCATTGAGCCTTTGACCAGCAATAACCTTCCCTTGTGGTGTGCAGTTTATTTTGCCAATGCCATTAATAGGGTTTCCAGACTCAAAACAATTGGAACAATTGCTTCTCGAGATTAGCCCAAGCCGAAGTAATTGCTGTTCTATGACACAGCAAACAGTGATCCTACAGAGGAAGAAAAGGTTTAATAATTCACATTTCAAATGCACAACAATGTATGGCTTAGAGTCATTAACAGAGACACAGGAGTAATACCATTTCAATGTGCAATTCACTGTTTTTTGTAACTTTTTATTAGACTGGCTTTTATAAAATATAAGCCAATTTCATTTGGGCTTGCTTGATTATGTTGAGCTAAGGAGAAGAGCATTTGATGAAACCTAAAGGAGAAAACGATTGAGGATCAGCTGGTATATACGATAAAAAGTTTAAATTTGTCATATACATCCTACAGTATATTTGTAAGATTGGTTGCAGTCCTTTAGTACACAATCTGAACTATTAGCTGAGCTTCGTTGTCAGTATTAACTTGTTTCTCAAGCAGTCAATGGAGTGAACTTGTACAACACCAAGCTAACGGTTAGTAACAGGCCCACTTATAACCTATACTATCCAATCCTACTTATAACTTGCTATTACCTGTTCTTTACCTGCTGTTAGTCTCTCCCTTTTCAACGGTTTGTCACTGTAACTTAACTTACATTTGTCATAGGGATGCACCGAATTTTCGGCCGAAAATGGCCCAAAAGCGCATTTTCGGTCGAAATACTTTTTATCACCGAAACAACACGGCCGAAACAGAAATTTAACAAAACGGCCGAAACAGAAATTTGTGATGACGCAAACAAAAAGCGCGGCCAGCACACGCTTGTCTGGATAAGCGCCAATATGTCTGCGGCCTGGACGTTTTTCAATGATTCTGAGAAAGACCCACGTATAGCGATTTGCAAACATTGCAATGCCTTGATTTTAATGAAGTTAGTACACAGTCATAGCCATAAATGCAATGGTTCTAGGGTTGCCGCGGTGTGGACATTTTCACGCCGAGTAATACACTCGTGTCAACACCGGTATTACAGAGTATAAACGGTATAAACTTTGAAACTAGGTCAACCGCCATCTACTCGGTCAACTCTCCTCTCACACTCGGTGACAGCGTCTGGCAGTGCGCCAATTCTCGGTGACAGCGTCTTATAACGTTCTATTTACCGCCGTTGCTATGGTTACCGGTCTTGCGCGTTCCACACGAGACCGGATTTTTTTTTTTATTACTGGAAAAAATTAATACAAAATAACTCTGTTGGCCTCAACAGCGGTAATACCGCGGCAACCCTAAATGGTACTAATAATTGGCATAATAATTTCTTTCGGTGTTTCGGTTTTCGGCCTTGGTTTCCTTATTTTTTGTTTTCGGTTTCGGCCAAGAATTTTCATTTCGGTGCATTCCTACGACATATCCTCTAATGGTAAATGTCGCGAGATGGGCTACAATAACAACAAATATTAACTACAATCTTTCTCCCTTTATTTCACTTTGGGCCTAATATTTTGTCTTTGGGAATCATTGGATCTAGTGAACCCAAGTTTGTACTTCAATGGGGCTGATCCCTTAATCTTAATTTGATGAAATACTAATGCTAGAAATCTATAGCAATTAATCCTTTTGAGCTACAGAGAAGGCCTTATAAATCTGTTCATCACACGTGTTTCCTCCCACAATGCAATGTAACACAAAATAGGAAGGCAAGGAGGATTATCTACTCTACTAACGTGAAGCATCACAGTCTTTACTTCTGTTTACAGTGTCTGTTTTTTATTAAGGGTTCATCGGAAGGAATGGAAATATAAGGGTCACCTTTTTGCTGGTCCTAGATCAGTTCTATCTGTAACTAAAAAATGTTAATGTCACCGGGTCCTAATTTTTTTTTTTTTTTCTCTCTCTCTCTCTCTCTCTCTCTCTGTCTCTGTCTCTGTCTCTGTCTGTGTCTCTCCTTTCAGTGTGTTAATTTCTGTTATGTTGGTCCTATAAATGTTTTCTTGAATTTCCTATGTGAAAAGTTATTTATATTTGTTTATCAAAAAAAAAGACTTGCTGAATATGCTGTGCATTGCCAGTTTTTGTAAATATTTTGCATAAAGTGTTTTTTTTCCTCTCTTTAATCCTTTCAAATGAAAGAAAAAAAAACATAGCTGTATCTTTTAGGTTCAACTGACTGCAATAAAGAGTGGATAAAAAATATTCATTGTTTATCATTCTCAAATGTGGGTTTGGCTGCCCATAATGTTATTAAAAAGTGCAGTGTGTAATATATAGTAGCATCTACCTATGAGGTTACAGATCACACCAATTAAATCCCCCCCCCCCCCCT
>OOFH01000825.1:0-10948 GCA_900323355.1 Merlangius merlangus
ATCTTATGTTTTCTTTTTCTCATTCATTCGATCATTCGATTTGTTTGGACATAATGAGTACAGACTTATTTGTTTGCCTTTCAGGTTCCCTTCTCTTGGAGTCCAAGATCAATCCAAACACAGCATACCAGAAACAACAGGTCAGTCTTTAACATGGAGTTAAATGTCACTGACATATTTGAATTGAATATAACATGTTTTTACATCATTTGCTTTGTGACTAGGACACGTTAATAGTGTGGTCAGAAGCGGAGAACTACGATTTGGCGCTCAGTTTTCAGGAGAAGGCAGGCTGCGATGAGATCTGGGAGAAAATATGCCAGGTTAGTGCTGTGGTGCCTTCCCCTGTGCAACGATTTACTGACAAAGGTTTGTTTCTGTTTATAGACTGTTTACAGGCTCTGTAAACAGCCGGCTTCTTCTGTCACCCAATTCACAAAATCAAATCCTGACTTCCATTTTCCTCGCTCAGGTTCAGGGAAAAGACCCGTCCGTGGACATCACCCAGGAAGTGGTGGACGAGTCCGAAGAGGAGCGTTTCGACGACATGTCGTCGCCGGGCCTGGAGCTGCCACCTTGTGAACTGAACCGCCTGGAAGACCTCGCCGAGCTGGTCGCCTCCTCGCTCCCGTCGCCGCTGCGCCGCGAGAAGCTTGCGCTGGCGGTGGAGAACGAGGGCTACATCCGCAAGCTCCTGGAGCTGTTTCGCGTGTGCGAGGACCTGGAGAACCACGAGGGGCTGCACCACCTGTACGAGATCATCAAGGGCATTTTCCTGCTCAACCGTACGGCCCTCTTTGAGGTCATGTTCTCAGAGGAGTGCATCATGGACGTGATTGGCTGTCTGGAGTTTGACCCCGCGCTGCCGCAGCCCCGCCGCCATCGAGAGTTCCTCACCAAAACGGCGCGCTTCAAAGAGGTCATCCCTATCTCGGACCCGGAGCTGCGGCAGAAGATACACCAGACGTACCGGGTGCAGTACATCCAGGACATGGTACTGCCCACCCCCTCAGTGTTCGAGGAGAACATGCTGTCTACCCTGCACTCCTTTATCTTCTTCAACAAGGTGGAGATCGTCGGCATGCTTCAGGTGAGATCGGAGCCTGCTGTGTGTTTTTGTTTTTGTCTGTGCACTCACATCTTGCTGCGTAAGCTTCTTGGAAAAAGGTATTCATTACATAGAACTGGTGTTAATAATAATACATGAGTGGTTCTAAACAAGTCCTGAATGCATCAAAGAACATGCAGAACGTGCCCGGCTGTAGAATGACCTTGAATCAGGTTAACGTAAGCATGGATGTGTAGCCATTGAAGGACTGGTACCAGACGAGTGTGCTTTCTGCTTTGCAAATCTTTCTGATAGGTTTTACCATCACGTGACCTTTCTGTTTTTATTCTGTGTCAACTCAGCAGTGTTTATGTATGGTCGTCTCCATGGAGACAGAGAAGTGTTGTGTAAATCGGTTACGCTGAGCTCGAGGAAAACTGAATCATGGCATGCTGTTCTCTCTGTTAGGACCGCTCAGTTTGAGGTTCAAACACATGCGGCCTGCTTCGTTGTCTTTTAAAGCGCCACAGGCCGGGATGCGGCACGCAATGAGCCTAAAGCTGCCTACAGTGTTCCAGTCATTTCGGCAAGGACCAGAGTTCTGTCACTAAACTTGTTGTTGGCAGAAATTGTGGCTTTCAATTACTATAATCATTACATAGAGCTCCACATGTTGTTAGAACTACATGTGATTCAATTTGATTACATTCTAATATAAGATCTTTCCAGGTTTTCTACAAAAAAAGTATTTGGCTGTTAACAAACGTGAGGATGTCTCAGTGAGCCTACTATTCTGTGTATTCAGGTTATTTCTTGTTTTCTTATTAATTTAGACACTGTTCTGAGGAAGTAATGGGAAGTAATGTTGTTTTGAATGCCACAATGTTTTTTTTTTCATGCTAATTTCTTGACCCGGAAAAACTATTTTAAACATAAAAAAAAACATTAAGCATTAGCAGAATTGAACCTCATGGTGAAAAGACTCCTAATTGGCACTTGCATTCGTTTTGTAAAGTGAGAGACTTGTTGGTAGGACAAAATAACTGTTTACAAGATGAGGTCATGGAGCAGTAATTGCAGCTGTGCTTGTTGTCGTTATTGTTGTTGTTGTTGTTGGTATGTCTGCTCTGTGTGTCCCCAGGTTACTTTGTCTGCTTTTGAAGAAGAGCAAGCCATTTGGTTTTATACTTGGAAAGTTGTGTTTGAAATCATTTCATAGACTTGTCCAATCTTCTGGCAGCCATAGTATTGCTTCTGCCATGCTGTTCTTGTAGATGCTACTCAACCTCAACCCGTATGGGTGTTAATAACTCCACTTAGCTGAGTACACTGACTGTGGGCCGAGCCCCTTCAGCCCTCTGGCCTTTAGACTAGCAGCGGGAGTATTCGTAGCAGACGCCCTCAACCTGTGCCGCT
The DNA here is from genome assembly GCA_900323355.1 of Merlangius merlangus. Classification (NCBI taxonomy): domain Eukaryota; kingdom Metazoa; phylum Chordata; class Actinopteri; order Gadiformes; family Gadidae; genus Merlangius; species Merlangius merlangus. The sequence continues at coordinate 2,465 of OOFH01000825.1, forward strand.
GGCTCCTCCTCCTCAACGCCCCTCTTGTCTTTTCTGCTCACCATCTCGTCCCCAGGACGATGAGAAGTTCCTGACCGATCTCTTCGCCCAGCTCACGGATGAGGCTACAGAGGACGACAAAAGACACGAGCTGGTAAGCGACAACAAAACGAAAATGTCCAGTCGGCATGGGCCCCCTGGCCTATCCTCCTCGTCTCGGTTTTGATTGTATGCCTCTTGCCCCAATGTTGTCCCTCCCGCCCTTCTCTAGGTAAACTTCCTAAAGGAATTCTGCGCTTTCTCACAAACGTTACAACCTCAAAACAGAGACGCCTTTTTCAAGACACTGTCAAACATGGGCATTCTCCCAGCACTAGAGGTTATACTGGTAAGTTCTGCATGTTTTTGTTGGCTACATGACGCAGATGGGTGTGTTTTCTACTTTGTTCTAACTAGTTCCCACCGGAAAGTGTGCATGCGTGCGTGTTTGTGTTTGTGTTTGTGTGTGTGTGTGAGAGACTGGAGAGTATGTGGGGGTGGTGCTAATGCTCAGTATTGGTATTGCTCATATGTGGTTTGGCATTTAAAGGTCCCATGGCATGCCACCAGATGTGGTGTAATTAGCCGGTACAAGCCATTTTGGAAATCTGCACCTTATTACAGCAGCTAATCACTCCAAACCTGGTGGCATGCCATGGGACCTTTAACATGGGCTTTAGTAAAAGCAGCCATACATTTTTATTGAAGAACACCATCTGCAGCGGTTTCTTTCTGCTATGAAATGTGTCTTTTTTTTTTGTTATTGAACTCCATTTGTCCGTACTCATTAGTACTCCTGCTTATCGCGAGATCTTGCACATGCAAACGTGTGTGTGTGTGTGTTGTAAAATGGCAGCTCTTTGATCTTGCCTCAACAATAGTCCTTCTGACAGAGGTACTTCTTATTGTAAGTCGCTTTGTTAAAAATGCCCTAAATTGAAATGTAGTCCACACAATCAAAGTATCTTGGTTGCCATTTCTTGGTGTGGTTCTTAGGCTGTGTGTTTGGTCTGTTTCAGGGAATGGACGATGTGCAGGTGCGCGGGGCGGCCACAGATATCTTCTCCTATCTGGTGGAGTACAACCCCTCCATGGTACGAGAGTTTGTCATGCAGGAGTCCCAGCAGAACGATGACGTGAGTATCAAGCAGTAACGTTCACCTCTGATGCTCTGTGCTGCTGTTGGGGTGGTAGGGTGGGTTATTTGATGTGCCTTGCTATTCCTTTTCAGAATAAGCAGAACCAAATCCATTTGCCACCTTCCTCTGTATTTAGCGTATGTGTTTCGCCATTTGGCATCATGTTGTTAATACAGCACACACTCTTGTCATGTAACTAATTTATCTCACTGCACCGGTTATTCTTAACTGGTTGTTAATTGGTCACAAATTGTGTTAAATAGAATGTTGTACTCTATGTCTTTTAATGTGAATCACGTCACCGTTATTGGGTAATACATTATTTTAATCAAATTTGGGAGGCACCGATTCCGCCTCTTCTCCGACCGAGTCGGACAAGAGGTGGTACTTACATTTGGGTACTTACATTTGGGTACTCGCTGATGCTACGTACCGACACAGGTGTTTATTAATACCATTAAAATTTTTAAAAAACAAACCTGCCGCCCCCTCTAGCAAAGGGCGTGTTATCGTTATGGTTGCGGCTCAGGGCATTTTTTATACTTTTTCATACTTTATCATACTTATTCAGTACCGTCGTTGTGTACGAGTGTTATAATGAGCGATGTTGTATAGGAAAGGCGCCACACACCGTAGCAATATACTATAGGTGCCCCGGGACGCCCAACCTTCAGACGCGAGTATTAAATAAATCGTTGCTCAGACTGAGCTTCACCTTCCACACTCACCGTACCGGTATAGAATCTGTTTTCAAGAAGCTCAACTTTCTCTCGGACACCGAGAAGTTTAGTCCACTGCTGCCCAGGCAGAGATCCACAGGTCCACACACACCGTGCCGTCGGAACCTCTCTGTTCTCTAAATTGGGGACTTATTTCAGTAACGGTAATAAAATGGCATAAATTACTATGTTGACGATCATATGGGAGAAATATACCACGTATATGAATAAAAAAGAGAAAAAAAAAAACTTTTCTGGTCTCTTCAAGTTTCACTGGTTCAGTGAAACTTGAACAGGTCTCAACCCCAAGTTTCATTGAACAAGCTTTTGTCATGGTAACCATTCTTCGTCTGACAGGCACAGAGCACGCAGCGGTACGGTGCATAAGTGCTGCATAATCAGATGGGTTAGAAAGTGTGTTCAACACAGTAAACACTAGAATCTTGAATAATCTGCCGAATCCAGGTAAGAAATCCATTTTATGCCTGCACATGCTACTCATTTGTTAGCCTAACCGAGGCTACACAAACAAACAAACAGACCCCCTCCATCAACTTTACTATTAGCGATCTAAACATGTCCTTCGAGTTAGAACTACTGAAGGAACAGAAAATGATTCCTCACCTGCTGGAGGACATCAGCAAAATCTCAGGAGAAGAAAGAAGCGTTACTTGCCGGCTTCATGGATGTTGCCACGGGGCAATCTAGGCGTCTTGCCTCCATATGTGCCACCCAGGACACTATTCCTTGGGATACGTTCACAGATCCACGGGATGTCCCCTGTTCCATTCCGCGCTCCTCCTCGACCTGGACCGATGTTGCGCTTTGCGTTTGGAAAAGAACCGGAGACCGGGATCCTCCCCCATGCTTGAGCCTCTCAAACAGGTTTGAGCCGCTTGCCAACACCGGCAGTCCTGTCCCTCCAGCGACATCGCTTGTTTTTGCCAATGCGGTTCCCAAGCCCCAGGTGAATAAACCTGGTGCTGCTGACGATCCGAGCCAACAGCGTGCTACCTCCCGTCACAAGATGTTGAGGAATGCTGTCATCAGGCGCTCCAGGGGCCCCACTCATCCAGCCCCGGTCCGATGTTTCCCCTGGGTCGGCTGGGGACTCCTCTGGCCTTGGACCCGGCTATCAGCGCTCGGCTGGATGCTCGGGGTCAGGGAGAAGGAGGTCTCAGCCCTCACCCACCGGTGCAGTCGGAGGTCCTCAAACACCTTCCATTCCCCCTATCTTTTCACCATCTTATCTTGATCATAGGTGACTCAAACCTCAGATCAGTCAGTTTTTTCAACTCTATCACACACTGTTTCCCCAGAGCAACGCTCTCCACAATTGCTGGAAAACTCCAGCAGCTTATCCCTTCACTCCCGACCTCAATAAGTAGGATTATAATCCATGTTGGGTCTAACAATGTTGTCTTCCAAGGGTCGGAGATTAGTAAACAGGACTTTGTCCAACTTTTTAATCTTTGCAAACAATATGGCAAGTGGATTTTTATCTCTGGGCCAACGATGGACCGTGGAGACGGACGTTTCAGCAGGCTTCTCAGCTTCAACACCCGAATCCAGGCGGCTGTCAGAACTAACGGCTTCCACTTCGTTGACAATTTTAATCTGTTTTGGGATCGTCCATCATTTTTTAAGATCGATGGCATTCAACCAAGTACACCTGGATCACCAGGTGTACCAGGTGATCACCAACATCTCACATCTAACACGCGGTGCGGACTGCCCAAAGTAACTTGACTGTTTACAGCGCATCCCGAAACTCTGGTTGCCACTGCCAACGACCTGCCCGTGTTGGTAAACACTACAGAGCTTCCTGTTTCTGGTGCCTTACTTCATCCGGCCAAGAATGCAGCCCATATCGGTAGCCCCCCACTGCTGTTCCATCAAGGCATCACCCACCTCCAAATTCCCCATCACTGTACTGATAAGTTGTGTATCAACAAAACATAAAGGGCAGCGACTCTACAGCAGAGTAAACCAGTCAAACCTAAAACCAGTTCCAAAACAAATTATATATACACCAGTGGAAAGGATCCCCACACTTAGGCCTACTAATGTAAAATTAGCTCTGCTGAATGTCAGGTCACTCTCAAATAAGTAATTTCATTAATGATGTCTTTTGTTCACACTCACTTGATTTTATGCTCTTGACTGAGACATGGCTAGATCATGCTAAGGCTGTTTCTACCTTGATCAAATCTGCCCCCCAAACTTCAATTTCATGAGCACTACCCATGAAAAGAAGAGGGGGGCGTGGAATTGCTGCAATATACAAAGCATCTTTTCAGTCCAAGCAGTTACTTTTTGGGCATTTTACATCTTTTGAATACCTATGTTCACTTATTAAGTATTCTCCCAACATTCTAATATAAATCATTTTACAGGCCTCCAAGACCGTCAGTAAAAGTATTTCTAGAAGAATTCTGTGGACACTTTTAGTTTAACACAGCATGTACAGGGGCCAACACACTAGCATGGTCGTGCTCTTGACCGTGTCATCACCAAAGGTCTCAATGTGTCCACTAATGTGATGGACTTGGCTGAATTCGATCAGACTGCATTTTCTTTGATGTTTGCATGTCATCCTATTTTCAGATTTGGTCTAGGACTGTAGGAAAGAGAGTCATAAATGAGAACAGCATTGCCTTTTTTGAGCAAGCGCTCTCCGAAAACCAACCTCAAACATCCGACTCGGTAGCTGACTTGATGAACAATTCCACTTCAAAGATGAGACAAATCATCAATGACATTGCTCCAGTAAAAGTTAGTCATAAACAAGCAAAGTGCTCCATGGAGAAAAAATCCAATGGTTAAACAAAAAGGGAATGCAGGAAAACCGAGAGAAAATAGAGAAAAAAGTCCAAACTACAGTACACATTGACTACCAAATTTATAAAAACATGCTACAGCTGTATAATTATGGAATTTGCCAGGCAAGGGAGACCATTTTCTCTAATATTATTAACAGGAACATAAATAATGCTTGTGTGCTATTCTTTACTGTTGAGAGGTTAACAAATCCCCCAACTGACGTCACACCAGAGCTTCTCTCAGATCACAAGTGTAAAGAGTTTGCATCCTTTTTCAATGGTAAATTGAAAAAATAAGACTGAACATAACGCAGTTGCAAACAACTCGTGTTTTGGACTTACAAGCTAATGAAAGAGGGCCCATACACCAAATGTCAGAATTTAGTTCCATTAACCATGAAACTATTTAAAACCGTTGAAAATCTGAAAACTGTTTTTAACCAATGAACTGCTTTTCTATCGTCACATAGTTATTTTGATGACTATCAATCTGGCTTCCGCACTAACTATAGCACAGAGACAGCCCTTGTAAAGGTGAAAAACGACAAAACTGTCCTGGTACTACTGGACCTCAGTACAGCATTTTATACTGTTGACCACCATATACTACTCTATCGACTGCAGCACTGGATCGGTTTTTCAGATGCTGTCATAAAATGGCTACAATCTTACTTACAGGGCAGGAGCAACTTTGTTGCCATAGAAAACTACACCTCAAAACCAGCAACCCTGACTTGTGGTGTTCCTCAGGGATCGATCCTAGGTCCCTATTGTTTAATCTCTACATCCTCCTACTCTGCCAGATCCTCAGGAAAAACTCATTGTGTTAACATAACTATGCGCATGACACTCAAATTTACCTTGCTCTGTCTCCCAATGATTATGCACCCCTTGATTCTCTACATCAGTGTCTCGACCAGGTTAACACTTGGATGTCACAAAGTTTTCTTCAGTTGAACACAAAGAAAACTGAGGTCATTATATTTGGGAGCAAAGATCCAGGGTTGCTACTCTACTTGCCACAAATAGACTTAAGGCAAAGGATGCTGTAAGAAATCTGGGCATAATCATTGACATTGTTTTGAGCTTCAATAATCATGTCAAATCAGTCACTAAATCAGCATTTTTTTACCTGAAGACATTGCAAAATTGAGGAACCTTATGTCAGAGTGTGACTTTGAAAAATGTATTCACGCTTCCATTTCAAGCAGGATAGACTACGGTAATGCCCTTTTAACTGGGATTCCCCCCAAAACTATAAAGCAACTACAAACTGTACAAAATGCTGCTGCTAGGGTGCTTACTAGGACTACAAGGAGTGAGCACATCACTCCTAAGGTCCTTACACTGGCTTGCAGTTATTTATTTAATTGATTTTAAAGCTCTACTTCTTGTTTTTAAAGCACTCAATGGCATTGGACCAAACTATATACATGACCTGTTCATACAGCACATCCCAGCCAGATGACTGAGGTCTTAAAACAAAAATCTTTTGCTTCAAACTTCTGCCAAAACAAAATGTGGTGAGTCAGCCTTTAGTTTTTATGCAGCTAAACTTTGGAACAAACTGCCAGAATAAATTAAACACACTGCCACAAAAAGACTAAGCTCTTCAGTGATGCATACTATTAACATTTCTAATGTTTTCCTTTTTTATTTTTATTCTAATCGATTTATACTTCTCTTTTCTATTTTTATTCTAATCGATTTATATTTTAATGTTGGATTCATATCTGAAATGTCTGACCTTACTGAAGGTCTTTTTAAAATTTGTATTCCTTTTTACTTTTTCTCCCTTTTATTTTCTTTAGTACATGTGTAATTTCATTAAAGGACTTTCATTATATTGTTTGCATGTACTTCTTCACTATAAATGATATGATTTTAAATGATTTTTTTTTCTCTGCACATTAAACTACTTGAAATGCGCTATACAAATAAAATTGTCCTGCCTTCAAAGTACGTCAAGCTGCGTAAAGTGGTATCGGGTGGTTTTATTGGAGAAGTTTTATGAGCGCAATATCAGAGAACTGGTATCGATCGGTGCGACCCTATCACTCTATAAGATAAGATATGACATGGAGATGGTGATTTCATGTGGCTGATTTGTGTTTTCTATCCTCCATGTAGGACATCCTGCTGATCAACCTGATCATTGAGCACATGATCTGTGACACGGACCCGGAGCTGGGCGGGGCGGTGCAGCTGATGGGTTTGCTGCGCACGCTGGTAGATCCAGAGAACATGCTGGCGACGGCTAACGTAAGCTCTGGGGGCTTCCTCCCACACCCCGTCTCACTTTGCTCACTCCTACTACGGAGTGAGGAGCAGGAAATGTAATCTTATTTGTTGCAAATGTGAAGGCATATGACACGCAGACCACTCTGTGACAAAGCACTTTGTGTGAAACTATGAATAACTACCATGCGAGTGACGGTGTTGAACGTTGAATTATGCATGTTGCCAGAAATGCCCGTTGAAACGCGCGGTGCTGCACATTGTTTTATCGCCTCCTACCTTTACTCTGATAAAGTGGCATAATAAAACTTGTATGACGCAATAGTGAAATTTCACCAGCTTTGGCGAGAGGAAAACATGCAACACCCCTTGTTTTAAACTATGGTTCCGCCTGCTTATACCGATAGCGTCTTTTGAATTGGTCCAGTGTTGAAAAGTCTTGACTTTAATTAAACAACATATTGGAGCAATCATTTTTTATCCTCAACCTTTTTAAATCGCGACTTTCTTGACTGTATGACTGTTAAAGTGCAAAAAAGGTGAACCCTTTTTAACGATAAGTTTCTGGCTTTTGTTCCTCCTAGAAAACGGAGAAGACAGAGTTCCTGAGCTTTTTCTACAAGCACTGCATGCATGTCCTCTCAGCCCCCCTGTTGGCCAACACCACTGAAGAGAAGCCCAGCAAAGGTCAGTCCAGCACCTCCAGCTCCTTCACCTTCGTTTGGCTCACTGTAACCTGAACTCGCAGCACACATGCCTTCTAATCCGATCCAAATGTTCCAACATCTAAAACCTGACTCCCCCCCCCAACCAACAGATGACTTCCAAACGTCTCAACTGCTGGCCTTGATCTTGGAGCTGCTGACGTTCTGTGTGGAGCACCACACCTACCACATCAAGAACTACATCATCAACAAGGACATCCTGCGGAGGGTGCTGGTACTCACCGCCTCGCAGCACGCCTTCCTGGCCCTGTGTGAGTCACACGCACCACAGATCGCAACTAGGGCTGGGACCCAAAGGGTACCTCACGATACGATACGCAATACATTCCCCGCGATACTGATAATATCGTAACACAGCGATTCTGCAATAATCAATATATTGTTAGACAATCAAACAATACAGCACGATATATGTCTAACGGTGAATACCAAATGTCTGTGGTGAAATGCTGGATTTCGGTTTTTTATTCACGTTTTTCAGTTACTCGACTTTGGTTAGTTAACCTCCGTTCCTTCATACATGTATTGAGCACCACCTCAAGGAGCAGGGAAGCCTTATTTTATAATTTAAAATACTGATATTTGAGCCAATATTTCCGTCACACTCCTCAGGAATAAAACATAAAAATGCGAAATATATATTTTTATTATATTGATAATTGGCGCCAGTGTATCGATTCAGTTATTGCACGAAGAAGGGTGACGATATCTCAAGGTATCGATATTTTGTCCCACCCCTAATGGCAACCCCACGGGACGAGGAAGATCCCATCGCCCCGGAGACGTACATGTCAGCGGTCGGCTTGGGGCCTCATTCTGGGTT
>OOFH01000842.1:0-11698 GCA_900323355.1 Merlangius merlangus
CCTTGAGAAAACACACACACACACACACACACACACACACACACACACACACACACACACACACACACACACACACACACACACACACACACACACACACACACACACACACACACACACACACACACACACACACACACACACACACGGCAGTGTGTGTATCTGTCTGTCTGTCTGTTTTAACTTTATTCACGTCCGTCTCATAGCGAACACACCATGGCTTTCTGCTTTAGCAGCATATTATACAACCCAAAGAAAAAAGTTTATTTCCAATTTAAACACGGTGATAGCAGTCATGTGTTAATTGCGCTGCAAAACCCAGAAAGGATGAGGTGTAGCATCTGTGGAACTGCGTCAGCCAGCATTCCTCTGAGAGCCGAGTGATGTTGCGGGGAACCTCCTGATAACAGCCAAGCACCATTAGCTGAGTGGCCACTGCTATGGGTACACATGGAATAGTTTCTCTGTTGGCCTTTTTATTTCCTCTTTCCTCTTTATTTCTCCCTTTCTCTCACTTCTGCACACGTCTCTAACTCTGTGGTGCTTGGCTCCGTTATCTATGTTGGACCTGTCTCTCCTTCTGACTCTCTCTCTCTGAGCTGGCCTTTTGCCGTGGACCGTTATGAACATCCCTCCTCTCACTCTTAATTGCTGTCATCCATCATTTACACGGGTGTGTACACGCGCCCACGCATGCACACGCACAAACTAAGACACAAAAGTGGTTGAAAATAGTGACTTTGATGTTTTTCATATCAAATCATGGATGAAACCAATATGTTGGCATTTCCTTCACCTCTTATCTGATTGGTTGTCTTATTTCTTATTTCTTTGTTTTGCCCTTTTCTTTTCATTTTATTTGAAGACGGTCAGCGAGGTCGTCAATATAAACGTGATTGCATTTCAGCGGCTGCAGCACTCTGGCCCAGTGGCTCCTGCCCGGTTTGATTCCCCACATTAACTAACATTTGTTTTGGGTGGAGGTTGGCTGCTGTGGTGTAGCGCAGCCCATGTGTCTCTCGACAGCCAGGATCCTAGAGGTCTCAGGTGCCACTCCTCCTATTCATTAATCCCCAACATCATCCCCTCTAATTGGGTAATTACCTCAAGGTCAATGGACCATTCATAACTCCACAACAGTTTCACTTTAGTGGACCTGGAAGATTCCAGAATACCCCAAATTCTACTATTTTGCACAACATGTAGACACATGTTTCTGTATCCTTTTCAATGTATTAATTTATGATTGTAATCACATTCAGCACGTTGTTGGCTTAGAATTATGTTTAATTTGAAAGGCTCTGTTCCGAAACCGCAGATTCATGAGCCATTTAGGAACCAACAGATAGTCTGCGGTCTACATTTCTGAGCTGCAGTCTCCATGTCTGAGCTTCAGATTTTGTTTTAGCTTTCGACCGCTTTCTTGAAGGGCTGTAAACCTAAAAGTGAATTCCAAGGGAGCCAAGAAACCCGGCTGCTAGCCAGCAAAATGCTAAATTCAATCCAGAGAGAAGATAGAAATAGCATTAGCGTCTCTTGCTTATGGACCCAGATATGTGAATGCTAATTAGGATAGGAAAGAAGAACTGCTATGATGCTAACAACCTTATTTTTTGCCTCTAAACACTTTTAACACAGCTTGACACGGAGCTAGAGGTTTCATTAGAGCTGCCGTAGCAGCAGCAGACATTCAGTCGGGGAGGAATTGTTCTGCTCATGGTGAAATTCATGTGGGTGTGAGCAGCAAATAATTGGGGTTTGATTGAAGTTTCGTTCTTCATTTTTTTACTTGTTTGTTAACTATGAGGGCTGGTTGGCAGTTGACCTTCGAACCTTCAAAAACAGTTCCACCTTCTCACGTCTAGCGAGGTCAAACACAAAGGTTAACCTTTCTATTGGAATATTTATCCTGTCATTTACTCTGTGGATTCTAAAGCAGCCGTTTTCCACATGGGATTGGACCCAATAGCCCATTATATCCTCTGAAATGTGTGCCAATATTATCCTGGGAACCCAACGAATTCTGCAAGCTCATGTTTAATTTGCCCTGGCATAGGCTTCTGGACCCCACCTCGTTCAGTCCGATTTCCAGCAGACCTGGCCCGGGATGGGCCGATCACAACCCTTTATCTTATATGGGGTGGGTTTGATACGATGCCTGTATAAAGGAACACCATTTGGGAGCGCCATTGAGGCATTTAATATCCAAGATGGCTGCCGCAGATGTGTCTGGCGTTTCATTCCTCTGATTGGCTTTAGGTCTGACCAATTGCTCGAATGTAGGCATTTGGGTCTAGCGAACCTAAGATGAACTGAGAGGTTACTACACAGCATATTCTGGACCTGAGACACAAGTACATCCACAGGAGGGTGGCAGAATGAACAATTTTGGGCAACATGTTTTTGTGTAATGGCCCATTCTGGCACATTCAAAGTCAGTAAAAGTCAGTCACCAAGCTACCAAGTGAATACTATTTTGATAGTTGATTTTGACAGTTATTGCACCTGGTGCCGGAAGTGGACACCTGCACTCTCTCACACTGATACCCCGTGAACCTGGCCATTCATTAAAAGTCTGCTAATATCCTGGGCCTCGAAAAAGCCCACGTAATCAACTATGTTCCATTAGTCAGCGTAAATGATTAGGGGACATTATCGATTAGCTGACGTGATCGACTAATCCCGGCTATCTAATTAAAACATACTGTTCTCCATCTTTACCCTGCACCTCTTCTAAGAACGTGACTCATAAACTGATAAACTTTGATGTTTTAGCTCTTGCTTCTAATTATGAGGTGTACTATTTGTGAGTCTCTGAGATGTCACTTTTTATGCACTTGATCACCAAATAAAAAGTATTTATATTATTGTCCTTCTGAATCCAGATCTTTTTTTAAGAAACTTGCTCATGCAGTGCTTTATACTTTATTCTACAATGTTGATCGTATGATTTAATGTCTCTCTGACTCACTTGTAAACCCCTGTGGATAAAAGTGCCTGCTTACTGACTGAATCTAAACATAATGTCTCGGTTCAGACCCGGAGAGCTCCTCTCTGGAGGCTTTATATAGCTGGCTGGCTGGCCTATAGGTTTCCCTCTGTGTGAGACCACAGGGAGGAAGCTCTGTTTGCTATTCCCTGCAAACTGTGACTAATTGGCTACAGACAGTTTTAACTGCATTTTCAAAGACCCCTCTTTTAATTGGAATATGAACAATCGAAAACACACCCAGCATCTGCTGTGTGTTTACTGTTTGACCTTGCGTATAGTTCTAAATTGAAATGCTTAATTTGTCCAAAACAGTAGCCTACTGTTCACAACAGGGACATTTATATTCGTAACCTATTAAGTCTGTGTTATTGGACTAACGGGACACATTTGGGGGCCCGTATTTTTGACCGTGATTATTACGTTACTTGGATGTATCCGATGTGTAAACACGACTCTGTACGTAAACCGTCCAATTAGAGATTTTTGGTAACTTGGTCCCTTGAGCGTGAGAGCTTGTCCATGGTTGCCTGGCAACGTATTGGCTGTGACGGGGTTGCGTCATTTCCTGAAAGCCAAGCGTTCGGGGCTCCGTCCGCGAGACTCCACAGACAGTCTGGGGAGCTCGAGAGGACGGTGTCGTCGAGCAGGTCATCTGGAAGGACCGCAACGAAACTCAAAACACAAACGCCATTTTAACGTATATTGCTTGCCCTCTACTTACAATACCACTTGGGATTTATGTGGATTTTCTGAAAACTGGATTTACCAAGAGGAACTACAAGGAAAGACGATGAGGATATCAACTTGGGAGCGTTTACAGACCCGCGAATGAGAATAGTAACTTTTTATCGGGACGAAGAGGATATTTATAATCGTGTCACTGTGTGATCGATCTTGCGTAACTTTATACGTAGGGCTATTCCTGTTTTATATACAACGAAGGTTGTTTTTTTTGCGCTGCACCGGCGCTCTCCTCTCACGCGCCTGTTGACGGCGCGTGGCGGAGACACCGGAGAAGCTTCGGCTTGCGCCAGCTACCGGAGAAGCTTCGGCTCGCGCCAGCCACCTGACCTCTGTACAGGAAAACAAGTGCTTGCTTAATGAAACAGGCCGGTGGTTCTTTTCTATTATATCCACGTTTATTTCTCGACATGGGCTACTTGTTGTTTACGGTTTGAAGGCTAAACTTCTCACGCGAAAGGATTAACGTCACAAGTTCGAGCGTTTCCATAGTGGCATGCAAAACCGTTATATCTAAAAATCGATTTATGTTAATTAGCCGTTGGATGTAGATTTCGAGTAATTTATAGTATGTAAACGTTTGTATGGTGGGGTTTGAAGGTTGAACCGTTTTTTGTTGTTTTGTTTTGAACCACTTTAACCGCATCAGACGTCCTCAAGCTGTCACTATGGCCAGAAGCACGGTGCTACTCCCCCCCACCCTCGAGCAGAGGCTCCATGCCTAGTGAGTAACCGCTCCAGTGCGGCGGGCCGTGGCCCTGCGGCGGGAAGACCGCCGGCATGAGCAGCATGGATCTCGAGCGCATGTCGCTCAGCTCCTCGGCCAACTCCGTCGCCTCGAGTGCCCGGACACTGTCGGCCAACGTGAAGAAGCTCCACAACGCCTTGAACCTCCTGCTCAACGAGTTCGAGAGGGAGCAGTTCATCCACTGCCTCAACGTGTACCACTCCAAGCGCAACGTGTACGACCTAGTGCAGACCCTCAAGATCATCCTGAACGCGCCGAGCAAACGCCAACTTCTGCCCATGCTCCGGCTGGTCATCCCCCGCTCGGACCAGCTGCTGTTCGATCAGTACACCTCGGAGGGTCTCTACCTGAAATCGGATTTAGTTGCGAGCAATGGGACCCTGGAGCCCCCGAACGACTTGGCCAGTGGGAGCTCGACCCCGACCTCTCCACCGGCGCGGGATGTGCCTTCGCCAAACATCCCCCGCGAGTCCAAAGTGGCGCTGCGAGGCTCTCCGGATAGTTTCAGCACTAGCAGCGAGGGGACAGCTCCCCTCGTGCCGCTGCTCGGTAAAAACTTTGTCCACGAGCCTCCAGGGGAGGTGCGCCATGTGATCATGAAGCGGCACAAGAGCAACGAGGGTCTGGGGTTCAGCATTCGCGGGGGCTCGGAGCACGGGGTGGGCATCTACGTGTCCCTCGTGGAGCCCGGGTCTCTCGCCGAGAAAGAGGGTCTTCGGATCGGGGATCAGATCATGAAGGTCAACGACAAAGTGTTCGACAAGGTGACCCACGCAGAAGCTGTTAAGGTACACCGACGTTTAATGATTTAAGTTTTATGAGCTGGGGGTGTGTGTGGGTGTGGCTGTGGGTGTGGGTGTGTGGGTGTGGGTGTGTGTTCGTAGAGTACAAGTGGTTTTTCCATACGCCCGACCCGTCATGCTTATTTATACCCAGTTGCTTTAATTATTGACGCTTTTGTGTCACAACGACCGCATGTTTAAATGAAGGGAATACGTCTTTATCAACAGATTGGTTGCAAAGCTATATGGACATATTTGAAACCTGCGAGATTAACTTTGAAAACTGCTATTTACTCTAGTAAAAAAAGTCAGAATAAAACGTGCACATCCACGAGTCAATCCACCCAGGGATTATTTTTGATAAACTCGTATATCATCCACGTTTGCACCCGCCACCTTGGGAACATTTCACACAAACTGTCGTCTGAAAATGATGAAAGCTGAAAAAAGCTAACTGTAGGTAAAACTCGTAAAATAGTAGATTCCTAGGTTTAACGTAAACAAAGCTTAATGGACGAAGGTGAGTGAACCCATTTCCAGACAGTGGGTAGCCGAGAGGGTTGTCGACCTCCGCGCCAAGCGTAGGATGAAGACATCCGTTGGCCCTTTAAGGCATAATTACAGTTGTCCATGTTTAAGTCTCGAGGAGCCAATTAGCAGATGAGGTAATAAAGAGCCAATGTGGGTGATTTGTGGGCGCCGTAGATCACTAATGGAAGCCTCTGAGGACCTTGCTTTAATCGAGGCCCAATGCACCGTGGGCTGAATCTTGAATATGGAGGTCACATCCACGACCCTCAACCTTAACTCATAGTTTGCAGTGCAAAAATCTCTCTCTCTGTCAGTCTGTCTGTCTCTCTCTCTCTTTCTCTCTCTTTCTCTCCCGCTCTCTCTTCCTCTCTCTGTCCCATGCCCTCGTGATGTTTTTGTCTGCCTACCTTTGTTTTAAAAAGATGCGGAGACCTTATGTACAATATTGTACAACATTGTCTATAAACAATACCCCTCAAAACCTAAAACCAGAACTAAATTGATTTACCAGGTCAAACCAACGGGGAACAGACTTAATTTATTAATCCCCCTTCATCAATCTCCCTCCCCGCAACTTCCTTCATTCTCTAACATAAAGTCTTATCCATAATAACTTATAATTAACTGCTGTCATGTCTGAGATATAGAAATGTACGCTCAGCACAGCAGATCCGGAGCACATGGTACTCAAACAGTTATATTATCACTCCTACTATTTAATCTCCTAGTCATTTGCATCGTTGACAGTCTATTCGTAGTCCTCCACAGATTGAAAAACGTGTGTCTGAACATTCTGTTACTGTAGCAGCATATTGTCTTAATTCAACTGAATAGATGTGCCACTATTGATAATTTGATGCTGCTACAATGTTCTAAGTTGTTGCTTCCACACAAAGGCAGGCAGACAGACAGACAGACAGACAGACAGACAGACAGACAGACAGACAGACAGACAGACAGACAGACAGACAGACAGACAAGGTTGTTATATGGGCTGCCTTGCTCATAAACCCCAAGGCCATACAGCCAGAAGAAATTGGGAGCACTGAGACAGCGCTACATCCACTTATGTGTTGATCCTGGTATCTTGGTTGGGATGCTCTTGGTCTTGATCTGGTGCTGCCTGTAAAGCCCGCTCCTCTGATGGACCCTGGCAAGATGAACCACTTCCCTATACCTCCCGACAAGGAAGTAATCTGGAGGCTTACTCAAACTGTCTCTCTTCCCTTTGATTCTGTACTCTCTCCATCAATCACACTCTCTATCACCCCCTTTCTTTCACTCTTCTCTTCTACCCCCTCTAGTTATGTAGCACTCTTTTCTGTTCTCTTCATATCTCCTCTCTGTTCTCCCCATCTCTGGTAACCAGCCCATGTCTTTGTTCTATCACTCTTTTACCTGTTTCTATTCTCTGCAGCCCTCCCCTTTCTGTAGGCTGTTTTCCTCTTTAACTTTACATTCTGTTCTCTCAAGCCCCGCTCTCTCTGCCCATCTCTTTATTTCCTCTCTCTCCTCTTAAGCCCTCTTAATTGTCCTCTTTCTGCTCTCTCTATCCTCTCCCTTCACAACAACCTGTTTCTTAATCTCTCTCTCCCCCCTCCTTCATCCCTCCTTCTCTTCTTCCACCTCCACTTCTGTCCCCTGTCTCTCTCTCCTCTCTTCCCCTCTTCCTGCTCTGTCCTCTCTTTGTCTGATCTGTCACAGAACCGGAGAGATAGAGCAGAGAATAAAAGGAGCAGAATAGAAATAGGAGCTTTCGTGTAGCTCCTATTTCTATTCTGAACGCAAAAAATCTAAAATCTTATTTGTTGTCACTGGCTTCAGAAGCAGATGGTATCGCTACGACCCAAAGCTACCATAATGGAACAAAAACATGTGTACAGTCACGATAAGGCCAGTGATCTTCAGTTGAGCACCAGAATTGTTTGGCATTGTTAGTGCACGTGACCTACACACATGCCCTTCTGCTGAGAGTGAGGCTGTGGTGAAACTCCTCAAAGTTGTTTGGGATTCTTATCCCACCACTTTTGGGAAAGTTAAAATGGGTATTTGTAGTGAGACAAGGTTATCTGAAGGCCAAACTCTCCCTGTGTGTCTTTAAACACAGTCCATACAAGGGTCCACAAGAGGTGCTGCAAAGGACGGCAAACAATCTAGAATAACATGGACAAATAAAACACGCACATGCACAGATCCACACACACACTAACAGGGCAATTGAAATGAATGAATAGCATTTAAACAACACAGGGATTGTGTTGCAAATTGACATGTGTACAGCAGCCTCTGTCCCCTGAGAACAGGGACCAGGCAGAGAATACACACTGCTACTGATTGGACACATACAAACGTGTGTGTGTGTGTGTGTGTGTGTGTGTGTGTGTGTGCGTGCGCGTGCGCGCTCAGGTCTGGCCTTGTGTGTGTCAAATGATCCCAATGTTTCTCTCCGCTTTGCACCTTCCTGTTTCCTGTCTGAATTGATCCTGGAATCCCAGAACCAATCAGAATAAATCGAAATTGGTTGATCAATCAGAAACCATAACCTTCCAACTGCCAGTTGCTAATCACACTTAATATTCCTTACAGGGGTTACATATAATTTCACCATACAGATGTTTTGAATCTCTCGTCAAAACTAAATTGATACACACAATTTGTCTTCGTATTTGTTATTCTTGTGATCGCCTCATTCTCGCTCTGGGGACTTCTAATTGACATACACAGCTCATAGGACGTAAGAGACTGGAAACTGCATGGCGGTACAATTCACAAACTTCTTAGATAACAAGTGAGAACCACTGTTTCCACCTAAAACCGGATGTCTGCGTTGATCTGTTGAGGCAATCTCGGACACAGAACTTTTCATTTTAGGGGGAGTCTTAGTGATTTGATTTAAAAGTCAAATAAGGAAATTCTTGAATGTTGTAGTTCTGTTTTTGCCTGGCTTTGTTGTATAGAGATGGCAGGGAGATTAAGCTAACAAAAAAATAAATAGAAGTGCTTTTAAAGAGACTACATTATGGTGCACTATATCAAAATGAACTACACCCACAAGCACTTCCCTGACTCAGCGAGGCCTTATCAGGACATGTTTCAAGGCGCCAGAAAGCTGAGATTACAAGCACCACTCCTTTATATATATCCTTTATATAGTTGGCAAGAATCAATATGTGCTCATATTGACATATATCGTGTAACATATTATTGGATATGGACCAAAAGTTGGCCCAAAAACTAGCAAGACTAGGCTGTTTATCCTAGATTCATTACTTCCTAGCTTCATACAAAAATAAGATAATCCTAGCATTCGAGAGCCAGATTCTGATTTATAATTGGCAGCACTATATTTTTACGAGTAAAAAAAATCGCATTTCTATTAGCCCACCTCAGCTGTTCCTTGGAAAAGTGAGTACAATCTGTTGTCGTATACATGTCGATTAAAAAAAAAAAACAGGAATCTATTTATGATTAATGATCTCTGGCTGAAGATCAGCTGTTACCCAATTGAGCCTTTTCCCCTGAAGTTAAGGACTTTGAGTAATTATATTAAAATAATTAAATCGAAGAAAAAGAGAAAGAGATGCCCCTCTTAAGATGTAGCCTCTGTTTAGTTTGCCTCGAGGAAAGGCAGTCGGGCGAGGTACTTCAGTGGCAATCTCAAAGATTTCAAAAGATTTTCATTTAAATATATGACAGTTAAGACACTGTGGGAGAATGAGGAATCAAAATGGTGTTTGAGCCTCTGGCCCACTGATGAAAGCCCTTGTATTTGCATGTTTATGAATGTATGAACTTGGTGTTGGTGGGGACTTTCCTGCCATGCATTCATATCACATGTGGTGCACAGTTAGTGGTAGGTTGTCCATCACCCAGCAGTGGTTTGATCCACCAGAGAGGGTAGGTAGAGCTAGCACAACATACCCACTCACTTGTGTGTGTAACGGTGTACAATTTTTTTGTGCCAAAGGCAACAATACAGAGATCTTCGAGATTGCCAACTTAACCTGCCTTCCCTACGATAAAATATTTTCGAATAATTGAAATGTTTTAGGTTAAAGCTATTAATGCAAAGTGACGGTAAAGTTACGCTGAAGTTAGGGTTAAGTTAGGTTTACATTATTTGTTAAGCTATGGTTAAGATATGGTTAATTTATGTGAAGGTGATGGTATTGTTGCTTTTATTGAGTTTCGTTAAGTCAATCATTTGTCAAGTGGAATTGGGGTCTGAAACCTGCATGCATTACCCTAATCTAGAGGCTAGAATGCTAACGCTAACTGGTGGTTGAGATAGCGCTCTATGCTGATGAATATTCAGAAGTTGTTCATAACGGCCAGGCCCACTTTATAGGAACAAAGAGGAAGAAGATGAGACTATCAGTCATGCCATCTTACAGCATATTTGGGTTCTCTTGATTGTCACATTTCCTTGCGCTCGCTTGTAAACGTGTTCCTTGGCACCCATTCCGTTCAGCAGTGACGTCAATAAGTATGAAAACACATGCATCCTCCATCCTTAGCCTGTTATATCCATGGTCACACCATCCCCCTTTCACTCTCGCTCTCTTTGGCACACCCGTCCGTTTGTGTTGCCACACACACACACACACACGCACACGCACACGCACATCGCACTGTGGACAGCCTGTGTTCACCCTGGGCTCAATTCTGCAACCCCCTCCTTCCCTCCTCTTCTGTTCTAATCGCTTTTCAATGAAGTCGCCCAGCTGCTAGCTGTAGGCTGGCTAGCAGCTGGAGGCTCCACTGAAAGCACTAGCCAGCCTTAGCCAACCAGCATTAGTCTCCAAGCGCTAGTCACTCCAAAGTTAGTCAGCGTTGGCATCCCAGTGCCCGCAAACCAGCGTTGGTCAGCTAGCGAGTGTTAGCCAACCGCCGCTGGCATCAAAAGTGTTAGACTGCATTCGATCCAAGTGCTAGGAACTCCAGAGTTAGCAAACCAGCACCAGCCCACAGGTGATAGCATTTCAAGCGTAAGTCACTCAGTACTGGCACAAGTGAAAGTCAAAGTCAAATTTATTCTAACTTTACTAGCATGCAAGCGTTAGCATTTCAAGTGTCAGCCAACCAGAATCTGCGAGCCAGCATTAGCATCTCAAGTGTTAGCAAGCCAGTGTCGGGCTCAGAACTCCTAGAAACTCTCCCTAATCCATCAGCTCCTCTCCCCTGGAGGAGGCTCGCCGCCAAAAGCCATTAATATCCGGCCAATGAGCCGGAACCATGCATTTCAGGACACTTCATCCCCCTCCCACCTTCCACTTGCGATAAAGGGACCCAACTCTCTCTATTAGTCCCCAAGGTGTCATCTAAGTATTACACCGGTGGTGTTTGGGTCTAGAAACCCATGTTCCTGCTAATGAAACACGGAGGGGGAGGGAAGGGGGAGCCAGGAAGGTTCGGTGGGGGAGCAGGGTTCAGAGGAAGTTCTTAAGACGCTTAATAGATCAACTGATGGACAAACGTTGGTAAAATTATGACAAGATTGGCTGATGAGCTGAAATAAAGTGCTACTTCTTACCACTGAGTTATCGTTATGCTTTACATGGCACTGGCATACATTAACTCTATAGTCTATTATACTTATTTTATATAAGTAGTCCGTAACTTTATCAAACGTATCCTCTGAGAAAGGCGCCTTGCCTGCCCCCTTAGAATGTTCTCTCCTTCTCTACACTGACACTATCAGAAATCACGCTGCGTTCTGAGGAACATTCAATCCAACATGGATGAGAACAATATGTTAACGTGAAGATGTCATTCGTATTCCCCGCCCGTTGCTCTTGACTTCTCCCCACTGAAGCCTTCCCTCTCACCCTGATCTGGCACTCTTGCTTTGGCTTTGATCACAGGTAGTGCTGTGACAAGCACGTGTGCATTGTGACATCCCGG